>JAEIIJ010000890.1:0-11654 GCA_018904815.1 Drosophila ogumai
CATTGAATCTGTAAGGAACCCTATTAGAATTTATTATGTCATTTTGTCTAGGGTTCCCTGTACAAAAATATATTTTCTCTAAGATAAATGACTTCCACTAAGTGTTTTTAAGAGATGCTTTGATGTATAGGTGCTTATATATATTCATTACAGAGATAAAAAAAAGAGAGATTTATAAGATTTAAATTTAAGAATATTTAAGAAATAAATTAAAATGTTAACTCTTGTCAAATACAAATAAAGGCGCTCTTTATAATTCATGTTTATTATAAAAATATTAAATAAATAAATAAATTTCATTCAATATTTTCCCCTGACTTACCGACGTATGAGTGTATTCATAGCCATCAGGATTGACTAGGGGCACCAGGAATACCTCGACATCCTGCAAAACCCGCTGGAAGGCTCGAAGGTTACTCAGAAGCTCATAGGCCAGATAAAGAACCGTCTGTGTGGTGATCCACTCCCGTCCATGGGCAGCTGCCTGAATATAGGCCACCCGTCGATGGCGCTAGGAATATATGGAAAATATACAAATTTATTAAAGGAATTGCTGACCAATTTCAGAGTGAACAGCTTAAAATTAAATAATATATCTTACCACCCGACTGTTCAGGGAAATGGAGAGGCCGGCAATATGGCGACCTTCGTTGGAGTGGCCCAGAGACTCGTAGCGACAGTATTGCGGATACCTGGCCGCTAGTCCACTCATGAAGCTAAGCACCTCATGGTAGCGCGGATAGTGCGAGAAGAAGCCGCGAGCCTGGCGACGCGACCGGCGACGTGGCTGCTCAGCCTCCACGCAATCCTCCTGCTGGCACTCCTCGTACTCCTCCTCGGCGAAGGAGCTGTTTGCCTGCAAGGCAGCCATCAGCTCCATGAGCGGCTGCATCTGATAGCTGACGCCTAGGTTAGAAAGACGGGTCTCAAACTGGGCCTTCCGCCGGGGGCTCACAGTCAGCACGGAGGAGTTGCGGGTAAGAAGCCAGAAATCCAACTCGGCGTCGTTGGTCTGCAGATCCACCATGTAGCGAAAGGCATTCTCATCGCCATGTTGCACCGTGTATTTTGTGTAGCTGAAATATACATTTTTTTTATTTTATGTAAATTAAAGAAATAAATATAAAAATAAATACAACTATAATAAAGAAGTATCTAGTATCTGACCCCTTAACATTTTAAATGTTTATCTAGTTTAAGATAAATTTTCAGTTCATGGTGTATGTAATCTTAAATCGTTAATCTGAAGAATCAATATTAATGGAGGTGCGGATCAAAATGTGTAAAAGCTGATTAAAAAAACAAACAAGCTGTGAGCCATATTTTTAAGGGAGTATGTCAAGGTTGGGCAATCTATTGTTTTTAAAGATATGTGTTAATTAATTCATTGTAGAGATAACAACTAAATATATATTAGCAACCATTTGACAAGCATTTTATTAATTTAACGCCACCAACATTTTGACACTTTTTGCTAGTCCTTCTAACGAGTTAATTTTAATTGGTGGAACCGAGTGTGTGATATGCTTATTAGCCGCTTGCAATTAGCTGCCAGATAATAATAATTTAGCCTATATAGAGCCGGGAAATCCCGATGATTGCTCCACATGTCTCAAACTAATTGGACAACAAATTAATTTATGGCTCGCCCTCGCCCGGCGTCAAAATGAGTTGTTGATTCATAAATTTATGCAAAGCGGTGGCTGGCTGGCTCTTGGCCGTTTGTTGGCTCTTTGCCACCTCGCTCGGATCGGTGGCCAATTTATCATCTCGTTAAATTCCACAACGGCAAGCACACACGAAATACAAGAAATAATGAAGCAACAAGCGATGCCAGCTAGTATCTGCCTTAAGTCCATGCATTTGTCTGGGTTTTGTGGGTGGTGTGGAGGGGGTACACAGAAGGAAAATATGTCAGTTCAAAATAGGTATAATAATATTACCTAATAAGCTATTAAATAACAGAGTTCCCTTGAAATAATATTTTTTTCACATATATATAAACAAATATTTAAAAATCGTAAAAAATGTTTATTAAATACTTTAAACATTTTTAGTGAGCTTAGAATAAGGGGAGAGAAAAAATTCTTTTTAAAAAGAGAACAATATTGAGCCGACTTTCACATCGAAGATATAGCAGTGTGAAATTCAAAATTTAAAAAAATAGTGAATTAACGGATACAATTTTGAAATATTCAACAATATCTTAAAAAGAGTTTTTAACTTAGTTCTGATCCTTAGAACTACATTTTCGATAATCTCTTATTAATTGTTCAAACAATTTAGATAAATTTAAATTCATTAATTTTAATTAAAAAAAATTCTATTTAAATTTATATTTTTAGTTAAATTTGACATATTTTTCCCCAGTGCATTCGCTTTTGTATCTGAAGACAAAGGCGCCAGCTAAAAGCTAATCACGTGTGGCAGCCAACGGCATCCAATGATAATTTAATTAAGCGCCCCCCGCCGTCCGCCGAATTGGAATAACCGGCGCGGCAGGGCACATTTTTCATCTTTACATAAAGTTATGGTTTATAATTTTCCCAACACATTTTTAGGCAAATCAGGGGCCATTGTCCATCAAATGCCACCGGCCTTGTGGAAATGCATATCTCTTTCTGGGCTCTTTGCATGCTTAAAATTATATATTTTCGTTTATATTTTCGAACTTGAAAAGCTTGGGTGGTGATGAAACCACCACAGCCGCTGAGCAGCAGCAATGATCGGAAGGAAGCTGGCAATTGATAGACAGACGGAATTCCAGCCTTTGGCTCTGAAATTCTGCCCCCTCTGCCACCGCAAAGCCCTCATTCATCACTCATACGCCACATGGGCCACCGTGACAGACGAGAGGAGATGTTGTTGCTCGAGGGCAGCGGCTTGTTTGGCAAACATTTCGCACTACGATTGCTCGGCAATCACAAATTGCGAAAATTACCAACGGAACTGTTGGGTTGTTTAGCGTTTTGTTGTATTTTGTGGCGTTCAACTTGTTGGCCATTGACCAAAGCGACAAAACATTTAGCACCGCTTATTATGTATTATGACGGCTTCTAATCGCGGCCAATGGCCATGGGCACGGTTAAGGGCAATATTTGTGGCTTTAAAATGTGAATAAACTTCTTAGTTTGGTTTTAAAAGGAAATATTGTAGCATTGTTCACTTTAAAATGTCAATCAAATGGTTATTAAAATGTCATAACATATTTAAAAATATTAATATGAAACGCTATGATAACGATATGATAAAATTGTAGCAATAATTTATTTCAATATAAAATCAATTAAATTTAACACTTTGAGTATATACATAAATACATTATGAATAATGTTAGACTCAAATTTGCTCAGGCAAATAAAAGTTTTATCAAGAACATTTTTTAATTTGCATTCATTGCGTAATTTTTGCGACCTTTATTTTGTTATATAATTGTGCAGCATATTATTTATAAAGTCAGTTACCATTTCAGTAAACTAACAAATTTTAATTAAGCTTTTTATTGTTTGTGGAAATATATTAAAAAGATAAATGTTCTCTGGATCTTTACAGCAGTTTTTATAATAATAGGAAACCATTACGTGGAGGATTGTTAATGAGCGCTTATGTTTAAATCATTAAGGAAAATTTAATATATCGTATAAACCGGTTAATGCTGGCAATAATTATGTATATAATAATGTAATAATTTATTTTTACAAAAAAAATAATCATTTATTTACATAATTTAAATTCAAAGAAAACCTAACCAAAGGTTCCTTTCGGTTTCTTCTCTAGTAACCCGTATAAAATATTTCAAAATTTACTTATTTTCATAAACAAAAAAACACTTCAAGAAATGCTACCATTGCTTCGACAATTTTACAATTGGTTCTACGATGTCTTTGGTTTCTTTTGGGTGGCCTCCATAGTGGCAATCCCCTATCTGAGCCATAGATCCAAGCAGGATGACTTCAACTTGGTGGATACTACCATAATGTACCTAACCATATTTATTGGAGCCTTTGGATTACTCAGAGAAGATTTACATGGACGGGGCCAGCAAGGACGAGCTCCGCCAGGAGGACGAGTTGAATAGTTAACTTAAACTGATGTCATGGCCCTGATCACTGTGAAACCCGTTTTATAACTAAAGACACACTCTTTCCAAAAACAAAAATTCAATTAATGCGATACGCCTGATTGATGTGTACGACACAAACATTATCTTTTTTTTCTGCTGCTGCTGCTACTAGAGGTTTTTCGGTAACGTTGTAAATTATAATTAATGCGAGTAGCCGCTGATGATGATTACCCTTCGTAGCCGGCCAGGTTGTTGCCGAGGCCAGAGCCCGTCAGTCCGAGGAGGCAGAGCGCCAAGCTGCACACGATTCCCTGCCACATTTTTGCCATGTACTATATATTCGCAATGCTGTGTACACTTATTCACTTCCACGATCTGCCCAATTATGTATTAATATATGCAGTTGCATGGACAAGCACACGATTTTTGTATATCTCTCTATTGCACTTTTTTGTCTTATTGTTTGCGCGCTGCACTTGAGCCACCTGATTATGCAAGTGGCTTTGATTAAATAGTTAGTTTGTTAATGGCAAACAGTAGACGCTCAGCGGACGCGATTCGTGCGTTCCATCTCCGGTCCGGCGGAAGACTGACGGGCGGTTCGAAAAGCGGCCAAGAAAGAAGACGAGAGGCTGGCCAAAAAGCACACAGACCGAAAAAATGGTCTCGGATCTCGCGGAGTTGATTGTTTAGAAAAGTGAGTGTCAAGGTCGGGCTCTGCGACCAGTTTTTTTTTTTTTGGGGCCTGGGTTCCGAAGATATATATGCGAGCGCGTCACGAGACCAGTTGCGGGAAGCCTTTAGCCAATTGATCGCGGCACGCGTCTCGTCTATATTTATTAACTAGATTTTTACAGCTCAGAACTTTTTGATTATCTTTGCATAATTTATTTACCGGCTTAATGCCCTTTAATTTGGACTTTTTCTTTTTTCACTGTATTTTTTATAAGTCTTGATTGGTTTTGAAAACTAGTTTTTTATAATTTGATCACTTTTTGGCCGAAACAATTTGTTCTCTGGCTTATTTGTGGATTCTGCATCCGCATGTCGCGGTTCGTGAATCGATTCTGAAGCCGTTGCTTGTTTATTTTCTGGTTTTTATAGAGGAACTCGTATTATTGCTAAGGTTTTTATGCTTTCGGCTTCCTAATGTCATGATGATGAGTGTTCTGTGTGCCGTGTGCGGTTCGATTTGAAAGTTCAAGATGTATCGTTCCTTTGGAGCACTGAACTTTCGATTTTTTGGCCAAAAACGGACAAGGTCAAGCGATAGCCGGAAGTCGGGAGCTCTTCATTACAGTTACCATCATCTAAATACGCATTTATTGAGTTCATTAATTCGTCAAGAGATCATCAACAGAAGCCAGGTCACTCAACGCCAAAAACATCATCAAACCATCACCCCAGCATCATCATCATCATCACCATCATCGAGCCCCTTCAGATCGGCGCCGATATTTATATTCGATCGCTTGACTTTGCTTTCGGTTCGCTTTTGTGTGTAATTATGACACTTGGCTATAGCTTTGGGCACTTCCGGATCGCATCGGATCGATCGGAGCTGCAGTTTACCGAAGAGACTTGGTAAAAAGTTGGAGCAGATGAACAAATAAGCCGCCGCCGCCGCTGTCACTCGCACATATTTCCGGCAGAACTAGTTTGTGTGAAATAATTTACATTTAAAATTCATGCCACTTAATGACTTTGCCTGGGCTTAATGCCCAGCTCAATGGCCAAGTTCTAAATCATTTTAGTTTATTTATTAGCCAGGTCCAGACACCATCATCAAGCCAAAAGGGCATTCAACTTTTCCCGCACGCGGCCACAGTCGCAAATCAAATTTATTCGCTATCTGAGCTCTGCGATCGCATTAGCTTAAAGGCTTATATACAGTCGCATAAGGAAAGATCTATTTCGTGTTGGTATTGTTCAGCCGACCAAGCTCAAGGCATGGTGTATGTATATATGGTTATTGTCTCGACTTCTGCGGGACGATTTGCATCTGAAAACCCATTGGTGACAATAGATGCGTCTTGGCCTTAACCATGAACATGAAATCTTTTATCTTTTTGATGGGAACGGAACTGCGGAATACATAGAGATATAAATAAATAAAAATATTTATAAATTCATGAACAAGTGGTATCTTAAAAGGCATCAGCTGTTATGTCTAATATTTTAATACAATATTTTACATTTTCCTTTTTTTGCTCTACTGAAAAAATAATTAATTGTATATATAATTATAATATATTAAAAAAATAAATAAAAATATATCCGCGCTTGCAATACTTTAAGAAATATATAAACTATTGTTACCATTAAATCATTTTTTCAAGTGCATATTATATCTTAATAGACTGTTTATTGGCCTGAGGAGTGTGGGATCTTGTTGCGCTCGCACAGTAATCAAAGTAATCAGAATATTGCCTCACAAACTATGCCAAATTGAACAAAGTTAAATTGCCCTGCCACATGACAAAACATAGAGCCTGTGTTGGGGCAGGTCCAGGCCAACTTTCCCAGCCATACGAATTTGTTTGGGCATAATTGTTCGGAATTTCGTTAATTCGTAAACAATTTTATGCTACATTACATTTCGTCATCGCAACTCGAACGAAAGGCAGGAGACAGCCGTCAGGCGGCAACTCCAGGAAAAACAACAGAAAAATAAAGCTCCCCTGAATTCAACGAAGTTTGGCCCTTTATATTCGCCAACATGCTAATGACATAATGTGCATACTTCAGAAGGGTTCCCCAAAAACCTCTCTTCTCCCTAAGAAAAAAAATACGGCCAACCGACTGACTGACTGGGAAAGGCTTCACTTGCCAAGGGACTTTGCGTGTTTAGGCTGTGTAATACTAAACAAAAATAAAGGAAAATGTTTCTGAATAATATAAAAAAAGAAACGAATGAAAAATATTGTGTAAGAATTAAAACAAAATATTTTAAAGCAGAATTTATAACAAAGATTTAATTAAATATTAATAAACTTTATGTTTAAATAAAATTTAAATTGTAATTTTCAGGCATTTCCAGGCATTTCCAGGAAACTTTATATAATTTAAAAATTAAAATAATGAATTAAATTTAATGAATATATATTCGTAATCTTTCCAAATTAGGGACAACCCTTTCCTAAAACTAATTTACCGCACTAGACAGCCCATTTTATAGTTTCACAGTGAAGGGGTGATGTATATAAAACTGGGAAAGGAGTAACAATGCATTATGTAGACATAGCCAGACGTAAATATATGGCAGTCACTGTGTCAGGAAGTTGACTAAAAGACCGTTAAATGAAAATCAACACGAACATGGTTCCCGTATAAATCAACTGGTTGCGTTGCTCCCGCTCTATGCCATACATATTTATGCCAATTTATATGGATTCGGTTAAGGATAACGTACAGTTGGATGAATTTTTGTGTGCCGCGCACTTTTGACTTTTGCGTTGACATGACATTTGCCGAGTAATAAAAAGATATATTACACTTGGCAACAAGTTGTCGCAAGTATCAATGGTTATATTTTATAGGGATCATAAATCGGCACAGTTGTTTGATCAGTCATAAAGCACCGATAATGGTGATGATCATTAAAGTAATAAGATATACAGGAAATTAAAATATGTAATTGATTGTGTTTAGTTATAAAAGTATTCCGGTTCAACTTAACAATGATTTTGTTTTAAAAACAAATTAATGACCCTGCTTCCTCCTTGGATAATATTAAAAAAATATATATTAAATATATAGTATAATTTAATTTATTAATTAAATAATCTTAACCCTAGTAAACACCATGTAGCCGAGTGTAATCACAGAACAGATCCCCAAATGAACTTCGCTGTAAAACGCTTAACCGGAGTAGAAACAGGACTGCTCCAACTCCAGACCAACTATGGGCTGCACGCCAGCTCCAGGAGTCAGGAGTCCTTGTTTATTTGCATTTGAAGGTGCCTGCGCTTTTGGACGCCCACGACGCGGCTGCTCCAGCTCCGTCTCCTGCTACTGCTCCTGTTCCTGCTCCTGCTCTTGCTCCTTTTTACTGCCTTTGTTCCTGGTTTGCTCTCCACGACGCCCACCAGTCAAGTTACCCAGCCCCTGGACTGACATTTAGCATATTTGCGTTTTGTGGCAGCTGCAGCCCCGACTGGGGGATTCCGAGCCCGAATCCAAATCCAATTCCGCATTACATGCTACCGGGGCCCAACTTATTAAACGTTGTCGCTGTCCCATTTACCCACTGCGAAAGTTACACTGAAACAAAGAAAAATTTATAAGAAATTAAAAAATATATTTTTTTGTAAGAAAGAAATTTTAAAAATTAAGGTCCGATCAGTAGCAAAGTTTACAGAAAAGCTTTTTAAAAATAATGAAAATTATGTAAGCAACTTTATGCACTTTTCTCTGACAAAAAAAAAATGAAAGTGATCTGGCAGAAAATTGAATATTGAGTTATATGTATTAAATAAATTGTTACACTTAATTTGCATTAAATTTCATAGATTTCCCTCTTCAAGAGAGCTTTTTGGGAATTGCAGTAACCCTTTTCCGTAAATCGTATCTAAATGTAAGGATTTATTTAGCCGATTTTAATCTACTTCTTATATGTATTTACAATTTTAAGAATTTTCTTACAGTGCATAAACAGGAGCTGTTATAAGGGAAGTTGGAGTTTTAGTGGGAACCCAAGTTGTGCCATTTATGGGCACAAAACCCTGGCTGCCAATGGTTAAGGCCCGCACAATGGAAGACAATCCCAAGCAGCGCACACGGCTCGCTCTGCTCGTCGTGGAGCGACTGCACCTGAACATCAAGTGCCAGGTGAGATTCCCAGCAGGCCTGGCCACTTTCGCTTCTCCTGTCAACCCGCTCCAATCTGCCAGTTTCCATTTAAGTCTCTATATAGCAACAACCCGTAAATTTTCCAGTGATCAGTTGTTTTTGATAAATTTTTTGCTTATTTTTTATGCAAATTTCCTTTGGTTTGGGCAACAACTGCTCTCCACCATGTTGGGTACAAAATCCGCACGCACCATCACGAAACAGACGACGAAGAGCCAGAGCCGGGATACGCCGATCACGCCACTCCGTCGGGTGATCATCCCGCGACCGGACATCCTGCACACCTACCTGGAGTACAAGCATATCAATCAGTATATGGAGTATCTATCGAATCGGTATCCGCACTTTGTGCACATGTACACTTTGGGACACACCCATGAGAAACGAGAGATACGGGCCCTTGAGATTAACTGGATGAACTCCCAAAATGTGGAGTTGTCCACGCAAATGCGCGAGCAATCGCCGCCGCCGTTTGTGGCCGGCAACGATGGACACCCCGCTGCCCCGGTGGTGCATAATGCCAGCCATGGCCGGAATACAGTATTCATTGAGGCGGGAACCCATGCCCGCGAGTGGATTAGCATCAGTACGGCCCTTAACTGCATCTACCAGCTGACGGAGCGCTACACCCGCAACATTGATGTGCTGCGGAAGTTGCGCTTCATCATCGTTCCGCTGGTGAATCCTGATGGTTATGAGTACTCCCGGACCAAGGTAAAAGTTTCTTAATTCCAAATTTTTTATATATGTATATGAAAAAACAAGCTTATTTTCTTTCTCAGAATCCCAACTGGCGCAAGAACCGACGAACCCACAAGTCCACCAAGTTCGTGGGCACCGACTGCAACCGTAACTACGATATATTCTGGGCCAGCGGCGCTGGCAAGATCAACCGAAACACGTACAAGGGCGATCGTCCCTTCTCTGAACTGGAGACGCGGGCTATGCGCAACATACTGGACCGGCTAAGCCCCAACCTGCTGTTCTTCCTCTCGCTGCACTCGTATGGCCAGAGCATCATGTATCCCTGGGGCTATTGCCGCGACGCTCCGCAATATTGGCGCGAGCTTAGCTCACTGGCCAACTCCGGACGAAGTGCGATCAAGTCATACAACGGCAGGGAGTACCGGACAGGTAGCATCAGTTGCCTGACCAAACGCACCATTGCCGGGTCCGTAGTGGACTATGTTTACGGCGTGCTTCAAGTGCCGATGGCCCTGGTAATGGAACTGCCGTCGCGGGAGCTTGGCTTCCAGCCACCGGTCGAAATGATAAGCCAGATTGGGCACGAGAGCTGGTATGGCATCCGTGAGATGTGCAAGCATTCCTACGACCTGCGCACTCAGATCAATCGCGATAACGAGCCGCCACTGCAAGGAGCGCGCTACGTCTTGGAGGCCAGTAACGAGGGGTCGGTGGCCACGACCAACGAGAAGCCACTGGCACCGGGCGGAGGTGGCGATGCCACTGGAGCCAAATCCACTCCCAAGAAAAAGAAGCGAGTGAAGCGCACAATACGGGCGCAGCACGAGGCCATCCTGCGATTGCAGAGTTCCAAGCCAGTCGCTGAGCCCAAATCCCTGCCGGTGGGACTCTTTCCACGCCAGATACCAAACTCGGCACCACCAAGCAGACTCGGACGTGGCGGCGGTGGCGATGGCTTGCTCCTGACTACGAATGGCAAGCTGCCTATTTCCTCGACAATGCCGCTGGGCGTGTTTCTGTAAGCGGGAGCCTGTTCGTGATTAGTGCCTAGATGTTTCATTTTTAAATTAAAGTAAAGATTTTGAAGTAGATATTTGATTATTTTAATATAATAGTGCAGTTTCTCATCCTGTGACCAGTTGTCTTTCTAGAAGTTTAAATATTTCAGTCAGAAGCTTGCAAAGCAGTGTAGTATCCCAACAATAAAGGTATACAAATTTCGGCTTTCCAAAGTTAGTTTCCCTTCTTGTTTTAAAATATGCTAGTTCATGCAATGACCGCATTAAAAATTTGTTCAGTGTAGTACTTTTAAAACTTCTTAAAAATTCAAATAGCCAAGACTTTTTCCACCACCAAGTTTGAAGTCTCATTACTTTTCAAACTGCCCTCGTATCGAGACAAATAATATTTCTTTATTTACTTTGAACACTTTTTAATACAATAAATAAAAAAAGTTTTCAATTATTGTTTGCGTTTTAAAACAATAATTTTTTAAAAAGGGTCCAAAAAACGGGTTTTGAATGAGAATACCCCCTTAAGAATTTAAAGAAGAGTTAACATCCCTAAACCAAATCTCAAGGGCCTTGGTAAAATGTGCAAACAAAAATACTATGTTTTATCATACAATGCCGTTTTTATTTAGCTTTCCAGAGAAAGAAATGAAAATTTACACATTTACACTTCGCATATGGCAAATAATGTTAATAAAAAATATTCAGTTTGGTTTTCTTTGTAACGATATAGTGTTTTATGGATATTGAAAATCATATGTTAAGTCGCTCAAATTCACAATGTATATGCTTCATAGCGGGAGTACTTAAAGACTAATACAACAAATCCATTATTGTTGAGAGGGTTACTTATCATTGACGGTTGGCACCCTGGGTGCAGCGTATTTCTGGCGCAGTTTGTTGTAGACCTTGCGATCCTGTCGAGAAAAATAACAAAAGTTAGAAAGTAGTTTCAATTAGTATTTAATGGTTTTGTACCTGTTCATTAACTGAGGGACGAAGCTGAAGTAGAGCCTCTTTGAAAT
>JAEIIJ010000896.1:0-12306 GCA_018904815.1 Drosophila ogumai
CAAGAGCTATAAGTTAATATTTTTAAAAGAAATAAAAATAAAATGTACCATACTTTTTTTGCTTTGAATGAGTACGAATGTCGCGTGCGACACTATGGAAATGCCCATATTTACATACATGTATACATTATATAAGCCTTACCATCAAATATCGATACAGTATCGTTAATATTGGAACAACTTCTATCGCCGATATATCTTAAAGCGATATATGAAAGTCGAGACGATATAATATATATAATCATATCAAAAATATCGCAGGTATCGCATGTATCCATAAATATCGCATTTATTTTATTTATATTAAAGTTTTTCGATTTGATTGGTTCACTATGTCAAACAGAATACCGACTTGTCGCACATACATAAATCATAAATCATTAAAACATAGTAAAATCAGTCAGTACAGAAAACCTATAAAATTCGCTATGAATTTTGTTTATTTAGAGAGAGTCAATTAGGATGTTCCATAATTCGAAATGGACGCCAAAACTCTCAATTAAAAAAAAACCCAAGTCAATTAATCACTCCTTTTTATTCAAGCAAAAAACATCCCCAGTTTGGCCGACTTTAATTACAATTTAATAGGCCCAAAGCGTCGCACGCTGACCAACTCCTTTCTCCCGGTGCATGGGGTGGGGTGGTGGCTGCGCGGGCGGAACCTTGGAGCGCGGCTTGATTAGATTTGAGCCGGGACAAGTCAAGCCACGTCGCGTTTAAGCCCATCAAATGCCGCCAGGCCTGCTGGCTTTTTTTATTTTTTATTTTTTATTCCGCAGCCGCCCATCTCTCGTTATTCATTAACTTTAATGAGTTCATTTGACGGTGGGCGGTGTGGGAGGAGGAGGAGAAGGAGGAGGCGGTGGGCTGTCGATTTGTGGGCGGGCAATTTTAAAAGGCTTGAAACTGAGGCAAGGTTGCCGTTGCCGTTGCCACTGCCGTTGCCATTGCCAGCCTAATTGACAGCCAGTCGTCGCCGTTGTTTTGGGCCCAGATGAAAGGCATCTGTGTCACTTTCGGCGACGGAGATGGTGCTGGTGCTGGAGTTGAAGCTGGAGACGGAGACGGAGATGGAAGGGCCCTTAAGGCCCTCCGCCACTGGCAGCTAATTGAATTGCATCGCTAATTTCGGGCCTATTAGCTGACGTTTTAAGTTAAAGATGGCCAGAATATGCTCCACAGGGGAAGCATATTTAAATGGCTGAGCAGAAATACAAGAATTTTCAAGTACTTTTGAAATCTTAAGGGATTTTAATAATATTTAGGCCGCAGAGGTTTCCCAGAAATGGTTAAGCCTTTAATATGCAACAAGCTTTTAATGAGTTTAAAGATTTTCAGGGTATCCTATAAAATATTAATAAATTATAAACTGTATACTATCAAATGGAAATATTTATTGTAAATAATTATTAGCAGATAAATAAAATATGGTTTTTGTTAGTTAAAAAAAATATCTTAGTAGATTATTATTTACTTTTTTTTTCTAAACAAATATTTTATATCAATCTATGCAGCCAATACAAATATATATTTTAAGGTGTCACTATAATAATTTAAAAATATTTTTTAATTTTATTCTGCAGTCACAAAACGCTTTACATTAAAAATTAATGAAAATTAATTACTAAATTGTATAATTATTTATTTTTTTATTAAATAATATTTTATTCTATAATTATTTACAGGCATCAAATGTAACAAGGACTTCCGCTTTCCCCTCCATCAGCTTCTTCTCTTGACAAGCAAATGCCTAAATTTTTAAGTACAACCAAAAAATGAACAAAGTCAGGGGCCCTAATAAGGGGATTATGGGGCATGTTATGGCCATTAGCTGCAATTTCCTTCGCTTACAGCATTTTTATGGCGAATTTCTCCTTGCTTCTCTCTTAATTTGCTGATGGGGAATGCCTAGCATTAAGTAAAACATTCAAAGCAGCCCGCCCACGTAATTGACAAGGCTGCTGATTTATGGCTTAAACCGGGTCCTTGGGTCAGGTTACCGTGATCACTGATCACTGCTGTGATCAGCTTTAATTGTCACAATCAGACCCCTACTCCGTCGTGGTATTTCAGGGCCAGATTTCTGAGAAACATCTCAACTTGCCACATACTTTCGGGGGAATCACTCGAGCGTGCCATGTAAAAGATCCCTCCACTAGTCCTTCGCCTGCTGCTGCCCAGTTTTTAAGCTCGGAGCGTGACAACATTTTTAATTACATGCCAAGCAGCCAGGCAGGGGCGCCAGGAGCAGCAACAGGCATTCAAATATCAAGTACGACAACAAAGCTGGAAAATAATTTACGCATTTTACACGCACCAACCCCCCCGCCTTTCCACTTTCGGCTGTGTGTGTGTGTGTGTTTCCAGTGTTTTTCTTTGGCGCTTTCATTAAGGAAATCCATACCCCATACGCCGTACGCCATACGCCAGTCGGGGACGGGACGTGACGTGGATGGAGCAAAAAATAAGGAGCAGTTAGCAGGGACAGAGGCGCTGTCGACTCTTTTTACGACGCGAATGCAGCCCAAAGCACGCGCCGCTGTTGCCAAAAAAAAACAAAACCGAAATGGTAAATGGTAACAGCACCAAACCGGTGAGGACGAGGAAGTCACTAAGAGAAATCTCCAGGTTCTTTGTGTTTTTAGAGGTATTCATCTTTCAGTTTCCCAAGAGATTGTGTTAAACCCTTTTTGACTTAACCTAGTTGGAAATTTTGGCGAATTAAAGTGAATTCCGTAAGTCTTGAATCTTAAAATTCTCTAATTAACAGACTATATAAAAAAGGAAAAACTTGGTTGAAGAAAAATCAAGTTTACTCGTTTCTGACCTGAACTGGTGCTCTTAAAATTCTCAAGTCTGAATTCTGTGTAGTGAATTTCGCTAATTTCTTTGTGATCTGACCTTAAATCCAGTCTAGATTAATTTATACTAAATGCACAACTAAATTTAAAACTTAAATTAAGTTATTATTAACCTCTGCCTTTGTCCACGATTTTCCCGCCGTGCAGAGCAGCAAAGACAGGAGGCATATGGAAATTGGGTGAGTGGAAAATGGGAAATGGGGAAATGGCATCGCACACACACACGTGCTAAGCCCGAGACAGGGGGAATCGATTAAATTTCTTTTAATGCCCGACCATAAATTTCCCTTTCGAGTTCCCTTTTGCCATTGTCAACGACCTTTCAGCGAACGCAACAAACGCAGAGGGGAGGCGTGTCCAGGGGCAGGAAGCAAAAACCAAACCCAACCCAGCGGAGGAAAAGTCGGGGAACACAGCAAAGAGCAACAGAAACTGGAACACAAACAGAAACAGAGGAGCCAGAACCAGAACCAGAACCAGGACCTGAGCCAGGGCCAGGGCCAGGGCCAGGACCCTACAAAAAAGATAAAATAAAATAAAAATAAAGCAAAAATTATGTCTAACGTCACATTGCCGAGTTCAGCTGATTCTTTATCAGAGTTAAGTGCCTGGAATCCATCTACCCCGCACCCCAGCCTTTCTTATTATGTATGCCATTTGTTGTGTGCGAGAGTGGGCAAATAGCAGGACCAAAAGTTACTCCATGTCCTCGAGGAGCCCCCCGTCATATGCAACCCTTGTCAATCCCGCAATCCGAAAAGAAGAACCATTTCCGACACCATAGGTGGCAGGTCACCAGATCCGATCGAAAGATGTACCACTCAGGGGAGTTACACTTGGGTCTTAATTAAAAAACTATTGAAAGTCTATCAAAAAGGAGAGGAAGTGCTTGTTATTAAATGCCAGCGTTAGTTTCGATATCTCAGAATAAATATAAACAATTTGTTTGGGGGGACTTGAACATAACAAAAACAAAAAGGTGTTCATTTTGCAAAATGCTAAATAACATAGTTTAGATGCTTTTCTTTTATTTCCTGTTGTAAGGTATATTTATCGAATCATTTACAATAGTTTCGATAACTGTCTTATACCTTCTCTCCTATAAATCACCAATAATAAAACTTTTCAAACTACATACTTAACTAAAGAATCAGTTATTAGATATATTTATTAGATATATTTATCCAATCATTTACTGCAAGCAATAGTATCGATAATTCAGAATGCTAATGAACCGATATTCTGATAAATCCCTTTGGTGATAAGCATCAAGTTTTTGGCAGTAATTGTCTTAGTTCAAAACGGGCTTTTTAATATGAAAACATTATTATGCGATAGCTTTGATAACTATTACTAACATGCCATTGTTTTGATAAATATTTAAGAAATGCGATTTCTCGATAATTTTTGATAAAATGCGATATTATCGATAATTGCTAGTAAAATGCTGATAGATACCGATACTCCTGAGAATTAATCTTTATCAAGCTGGTTTAACCTTTTACCCTCTTGACTTTTAGCAGAAATCTCAGGATTATTGCCGGGAAAGCTTAAGTGTTTTATAATCCCATACAATACACTTTGGAAATTAAATTCCAACAATAGTTCCACCTCGAGATTATTCGAAGTAGCCTGCTTGGCTCAGTTTCTCTTTCCACTATTCGCACTACATAATCCAGGGTATATTCCACTTCGAGTCCCCCGACCATCGGCTGGGCCTATCCTCCGAAATGAGAGATTTGCGAAGAGATTTACGCGCACAACACCAAAATGAACTTTTGTGTGTAAATTTATGTGCAGCTCAAGGCGAGGGGAGAAGCTAAGTAACTAACGCCATTAGATCCTTAGTTTTCGCATCAACCTCCTCCCCAGTCCGAAGTCCGGACCACTTGGAGCTATGTATCTCGGCATTTTTATTGCTGCATTCCGGGTAACAAACATCAAAACATCGCAGAAATCATCGCTTAAGCCGGGGGCGGGGGTGTCGCGCCATTGACTCTGGCAGGTGGAACCGGGGGAGAGGGGACGGATTGGGCCAAGACTGGGATTGGGTTTGACGGAGAGAGATTAAGTGCGGAATGTGCCTGTAAATAGAAATAAAATGCTGCACTTTAATCTGTGCCGGAATGCGGGCAATCGACCGGGAAGTAGGCATCCACTTCACCCATTTGGCCAGTCAACCCATCAAATTCATTTCTCACCTCCGCGCCAAAAAGTAGGCAACACAGCAGCAGCAGCAGCAGCAGCCAAATTGTGATTACATTTGGCACATGAATATTCAATGGACTTGTGCGGCATAATGGCATAAGGGAGGTGTGCGAGTGTGTGTGTGTGTGTGTGGGGAAATTGTGAAAATAAAAGTGCAAATTGTTGTTAGGCAGCTGCGAGAACAAGCTCAAGTCAATGAGGCAAGGCCTTAAAGTGGCTTTTACGGCTACCAAAAAACATCAACTTTATGCCGTCGCATCAAATGCACCTGATGACTGAGTAATTGGATCAAAATACTAGATACCACAACCAATTTCTCCTTAACGTCCTCCTGTTCTCAGTCTCCCTTTATTAATTAAAGCCAGCCGGCTGCAGCCCAAACAACATTTAGTGTGTCTGTGTGCTCAGTATATATACACTGGCGTTAGCCAGGTCAAGTCGAGGGGGGAGGGAAAGGCAAATAAGCGGCCAATAAAAATATTATTAATACGCCACGAGTACACATAGAGAAAAGCAACGGAGCTTATTACTATTTTAATGTGTTGAAGCCACTTATCAAAATTGAGGGTTTTAACGCATTTACTAGGACCCATGTTTGTGTAACTTATTTTTCCCCATGTCCCCTCATCCTTATCGCCCACAATCGGGAGTGATGGAAATGGAAATAGCCAGGGTAATGTGGAAATGGGAAATGCGAAATGCGAAATGAGGCGGAGCTGGCGTTGGGAAATTAGCAGCGACGCGTCCACTCATCACCGGACATCGGCGAGCAAAGCAAGCAGTTGGGTGTGTTTTAGCCATAAATTTATTAACTTAGTGTCACATTTATGGCCACTCCGACAACCGCCAACACCGAAGGACGTTGGAGAGCTGGCCCTGTCCCCCCTCCTCCTCTGATAGCTCCTTTAAAATCCACTTGAAAATCCGCTGACCGATGTGTAATTGATGAGGCAGTTATGTATTTAAGCCAAGGCACTGAGGTTGTTACGCTTCTTTACACTTTTAAATTCCCTAAATTTGGTTCTTTTTAAATGCAATTGTGTTTCAATTTAATCGATAGCTTCAAGCCAACCTGAGGGAGCCCTTTAAAAATTTATCAGCACTATTAAGGGATTATTTTTTATGTGTGCGCAACAATGCACTGTAATCCGCTTAAATAAATCCCTTGCTTTGTAAGACATTTAATGAAAATCAATTTCAATGTAAGGCCTTTACTAATTAAAAATATAAGCTTGCTTGATTTTTACAAGTCCCATTAAGAAAAAAAATGTAGCTGTAGGGGTGCCTTTCAATATAAATAAAATAATATTAATTATGACAGTAAACCAGCTGTAAAATCAACCACTACAATTGTCTGCTTTTATGAATTACAGCCAAAATAATATGAATTAAAAAAACAAACAATAAGATAATATTTATTGTTTATTAGTTTTTCAATATAAATTAATGATTATCAGAAAATATTTTTGATTAAAGCATAAATATGGGAATAATAAAACATAAATAATTTATTTATCAGTAAAAATATGTACATGTATGTACATATGTATGTATCAGAAAATATTTACAATTATTAAATAAATTAATTTGTTGATAAATATTATATTTATCCGAAAATATTTGTAATTATAGCATAAACATGAAAGTGGAAAGGATAACTTTTTTGGAGTGGTCCAAAAAGCACTTTAAAAGGTGTTTAAAAGGATGCAATACATTTCCTTACCTATTAAATTCACTATAAATTTGTTAATTTTACAATGTTAAATTTTGCAGCATTAA
This sequence comes from Drosophila ogumai, assembly GCA_018904815.1. Lineage (NCBI taxonomy): Eukaryota > Metazoa > Arthropoda > Insecta > Diptera > Drosophilidae > Drosophila > Drosophila ogumai. The sequence goes on from JAEIIJ010000896.1 coordinate 6,849, forward strand.
TTAAAACACCTTTTTAAAGGTTTGAAGAACCCAAGCGATTTCTGTAGCATCCTTGATTGCTTTGTATTTGAAATCAATTAAAAATAAAAGGAAAATGATCAATAAAATTAAAGCGCCAACATATTGTAGCATACTTTTCGACAGCAATTGAATTGGTTTCAATTCTTCAATGATTCCTTAGCCATATATACATGACATATTCAACCATCTATATCATTTTTTGTACCTTTATCTCTATCTATCTAACTTCTTGCTCCCAAGGAGCTAAACCTGCCCCCCAAGACGTGTATCCATATGTATGCATCGTGGCATCTCAACCCCTCGGATTAGACGAGCAATTCCGAGTCCTAAGTCCGAGCATATTTAAAGTAATTCCCAAATCCAGGTCTGGCTCATTTGTCAAGTTGGCTTAGCCGCCGGGCTTAGACGAACTGGTGGGTGGAATTTTGTTTTTCTGGGAGGAACACGAATATATACACCTACATATGAACAGAGTAGAGGACACCCCCTCGGATCATTTATTTGGCCACGTTGATTCACCTGTTGTTTTACGTGTACGCGGTTACCGTTCGATCGGAACAGCAGTCGTCGTTACCGTTATCGTCGCGGCCAGCCAACAGATGAACCAGTTCCCACCATTTTGGCCCTGGCCATAAACGCGACCACACAAGCACAGGGTTTAATCACAACAAATTCACAGAGATCGGACTTACATTTACTGCGCTGCAACTGTTTGAGGAAATTAGGACGCTGTATGTACTTCAAGTTTCCAAAAACATGGTGCACTCAAAAAAAAAAAAAAACAAAACAAAAAATAGCTAAAGTCGAAGCTACGCGACGCGTTCTACGCTTCGAGATCCGTTCGTTTGAATCTAACGGTACTGAGCACTGAGTCTATCTCCCTCTCTCTGACCCGCTTCGGCTTGCCACGCTGTCGCTCTGTCCCGCTCTGGCTAAGGAGGCTGAGGAGGCTACCAACAGCTACGCAGTCTCGCGACCAACTGAAGCCCCATGAGCTCCAGCAAAGGCATTTAAGCAGCAGGTCCAGGTCCCGTTGCGCTGGCCGCAGGACGAGGCAAGCCGGCAGCACTTTATAATGCTTTGGGGAACAGCTGGCAGCAGGCGGAAAGCTCAGTAAGCTGCTCGGGGGGCGGCAAAGCTCTCCTCGCTGTCGCAGCTGTTGGCAATGCCGACACTAACCGAGAATAAGAGAAAGTAAGAGAGAGCTTTGCTCTCGCCTCTGTTTACGTACGGGCGTGGGAAGCGTAGACGGCGTTACTTTGACAGTTCCGCCATTGCCAGGGCTGGCACACTGCGATGCGAGTTCGGGGATACTGTGCAGGCAAGAATAAATATTAAAAATGCATATAAAATTATATATAGAATATATATGTTACATAGTGAACCAAAAAACCATAGTAAAACGAAGCAATAATAAATTCGGCCGGCCGAAGTTTGCAATTGATTTAAGAGCGATATAAAAATACAATAACTACGCTTAAAATTCTTTGACTAAAATTATAATACTCCCAAAGAGCTCAAATATAATTATTTATACATAATCTTATATGATAATTTTTGGAAAAATTTAAATCTCAGAAATACAATTACTAAGCCAAAAACGCATTATTTTGAATTCGGAAAACTGTCCTGGGCTAGTTTTTATAAGGTTATTCATCTGCATCTGAATACATTTATTAAAAAGTATAAAACAAATAAACAAATTATTAAAATATTATGTCAATTTTTGATAATTTTAACAATCTTCTTGAATAAAATTTTAAAAAAATGGGTACAAATTTTCGGGATAAATCAAAATAAAAAAGTCAAAAATGCATTATTTTCAACTCGGAAAGCGATGTTAGTTATTATAAGGCTAACAAATCTACTTATCTAATTTAACAACTAAACGAACTACAATTTGACCAATTTTTGATGATTTTTTTAACGATTTTTTGCCTTCCGACTTGTGTAGAAAGACTCGCCTGTTGATGCTGATCAAGAATATATATGATTTATGACTCCTTCACTGGGTTTTAAACTTGTGTCTAAAATTATAATACCCTGCAAGGGTATAAAAAAGTCCTTTTTGTACATTAAAATTATTTCAAATAATAGAAAACTATAATTCCTGCCATATTACAGAATATTCTTGCTATTTCTGTAGCTTCTCTAAACAATTCAGCAATTTCCCTAGCCTATTGCCAGCTGGAAATTAAGTTTTCCACGACCAGCAGAAGCAGAATGCCCGCATGGCTGTGACCACTACTAGTAGGGGCACCCGCTGACCCATCCCTGGGACTCAAAGAAATTCAGAGTTTCGCCTCCGTTCAAACTAAATTTATTGCAGATCAGCTGAGAGGACGCTACACTCGGTTGTCCGGCCACACGATGCCCTCGATGTAGCTGAGAAAGGAGGAGACGCGCGTGTAGAGGCCGGGTGTTTTGGTGGCGCAGCCAAAGCCCGAGGAGATCACGCCCAAAACCGAGTAGATGCCATCCTCGATGTTCACCTCCCGGATGAGCGGGCCACCGGAATCACCCTGGCAGGCGTCCTTCTTCTGCTTCGAGTCCGCAGCGCACAGCAGCGAGTCGATGATGCCCCTCTTCAGGGCCCGAATGGTGCTCGGCTGCTCCGCAAATGAGGCGTTGCACTTGTCCACCGGCACCAGGTCCAGGCCAGCGCGCAGCAGGATCTTTGACCTGGCCCGATCTGTGGTGAGAGAGGTAAGGGAAATTGTAGGTTCAATAGTTAGGAATAAAGCTAAGCTATGCTTCTCCTTACTGGTCACATTCAGAACACCCCAGCCGGCCACAAAGATCTTGGAGTCCAGCGGCGGATCAGCGGTGTCTGTGTAGAGGCAGGCGGGCCGAATGTTCTCCGTCTCCCGGGCCTCCTCGGCCAGTTCCAGGATGGCAATATCGTTGTACTTGCTGCTGCTCACATAGTCTGGATGGATGTTGAGGTTGGCCTAAGGGACAAGGAGGACTATGAGCCACTTCTAGAGGGGGGTATATAGGTCCAATATCCTTACCACGTTGATGTCCTGATAGTCCCGGTCGGGCTTCTCAATGTTCACTGCTCCCAGGCGGACAAAGGACGGCGTGGTGCTGTCACTATTGACACAATGGGCGGCTGTCAGGACGTACCTGCTGGCAATGAGTGATCCTCCGCAGCGGAAGTCCACGGTTCCGAATGTGGTGTAGGCAATGGCCGCCATGTGTGGATAAACGCCCAGCTCCACGGGCACACCGCCCAGGATGTGGGGCGTTATGGGTTTGATGATGTCCTTCGACCTGAGCTTTGTGCAGGCTGTGGATGAAACATGAAACATGAGATGGGCTTAGTCAACGGTTAAGAGAATCTAGGCATTTCCCAATTGACTTTGACCCCGAATGCAAGTGCAGTGAAAACCCAAGCCCGAGATAATGATTGTCAAAGGGGGAATCACCTGCCACCGCCGGGCGCTCGGCATTGTCCGGAACATTCACTCGCGAGGTGGGACTGACCGGGTTGACTGGACTGACTGTCGTCGTTGTCGTTGGACTGCGAATAGAGAAGAGAGCATTAGCTTTCGAGGCTGGCGATGGCTTCCGCCTGAGACAGAGACTGCATGCGGCTCCCTGGCTAAGGCCAACTGATGTCCATGCCGTAATCAAGATCAGACCAACCGCAAATCGGGCAAAGTAAAGTTCCTGGGACTCGGACTCGGACTCGGACTCGGACTTGGATCGACAAATTCCACTTCATCGTCCAGGTCGTTGCTGGGCTCCCTCCAGATAGGCGGTTCCAGCTGTCTGTCCTGTCCACGGAAGCGAAAGGGTTCGAATGGATTCCTCACCGTCGCTGGCACGGGTGTAGGTGCGGGTGTGGGCTGTCTCGTGGATGGGTGCACCTCCCGCGCAGGCTCTATCTGCATTCCCTGCTGACGCAACCGATCGTTGACCAGATGGATAAGGTTCTGGTCACCACGATCTCTGGGATTTGGTGGTTGCCTGCTGGAACGGGGTGTGGTCATTGGTCGGTTGACTACAACACGTGGCTCGTTTTTGGGGTTGTCCCAACCCCAGGGAGTGGTCGGTCTTGGGGGAGCTATGCCCCAGGGACCAACTCTCTGGGTGGGCATCTTCATGGACTCGTGGGTCTTCTGGGGCTTCACGGTGGTGGTGCTGAGCAGCTTGTTAAAGTCGAAGAAGTCCAGGTTCTCGTCTAGCCGCGGCTCCCGCTCCCTAGGCGGCTGGGAGACTGGCTCCCGATCCCGATTCCGATCTCGTTGCCTGCTGGGCTCGGAGCTGGTAGAAACCGGCGGCTTAGAAGGAGGAGGAAAGGGAGACGACGACGGCAAAGGAGCTGGCAATTGACCTTGACTGTTGGGGAGAAACGGAGTCAATCCTGGAGCGGCCAGGGCGGCATGCAACATCGGCGGGCACAAAGCTTAGGCAGGACACACACACAAACGGACGGCGAACAAAAAGCGAAACATGGAACATGGACCGGGAGGACGAGCTTACTCAGTGGAACAGCAGGGCGCTATGGGACAGCAGATGTTCTCCTCGATCAGCCCCAGGCCACAGCTGGGCACCTGGCTGGGTGACAAGGCACCCGACTTAAGGTAACCCTCGATGGTGTCGCACGCGGAGGATCCGCGGCAAATGCCGGGCAGATCCATCGGCAGCGTGCAGTCGTCGCCCTCTGCAACAAAGGAGCATAAAGTTAAATACTTGAAATAAGAAGGAGGATCCTCCGGAGGGGGAACACTTACCATCCGCAACCGCTGGCCTGTAGCAGCCGGCGAGCAGCAGGAGACCAAGGAGGAGCCACCACCTCCTCGCCGAGGGCATCTTCGGTAATCTGGAGTTCGAGGACTTATTAAAATGTGTAACAAAGAAAAGGCAATCTCTAAGAGGGACTCGAAAACCGGGGTATGGTGTTTATTTTCAATCAAATTCTTTCTCTCTGCTGATTACAGTAAGCCATTGACCCACTTATTTTTATTATTATTTTTTATTACTTTGCGCGGACACATAAACAGTAAGAGATCTCTGCGTGATTTTACTCGGAGATTTGCCAGATTTTTAAAGTCAGTCTGGGGAAGTATTCTCTCTGGCTCTCTTTCTCTCACTGTCGTTCTTTTTCTCCCTCTCATTCTGATTCTCCTTCTTCTACTCCCTCCTATTTGGCTTGGTCAATTCTTCTCCAGGGACAGATGAATCACTCGAGGCATCTTATAAGCAAAAAACTGTCTGATAGGACAAATATTTCAATAGCCGAATCGATCTAGCATTGTTCTGTCAGAACTCTCAATTTAAGAATTATCTAGAAACAAATTTATTACTTGTCTTATATTTATGCCACTCTTCTCCCTTGTTCTAGATCAGTATCAACAGCCGAATCAATCTAGCCTTGTTCGTCTGCATAGTTCCAATTAAAGAATTTAAAGAATTAAAAGAATTAAAA
>JAEIIJ010000922.1:0-11511 GCA_018904815.1 Drosophila ogumai
ATTATTTTTGTTCCTAAATACTTTTAGAACTCATACCCATATTTCCTTTCGTGTATTCAACTACCAGCCGCAACAAAAAAGGTTCTTAAAGAGCTTTATGCCTCGTCGTCCGATCTGTCCGTTGTGTCCGTTCCGTCCGTTACGTCCGTAATGTCCGCAAAGCCCGCACTGTGCGCCGAGCAAACCGGTCCTATATCGGAGCAGTCCCAGTGTGTGCTGTTGATTTGTGGCGCGTCGATGTTGCACTGTACAGTGTACACCCTGCAGCGTTGCAGCTGCACTCAACACTCCACGGACAAACGAACGGACAGGCGGACGGTTCAGACGGACGTATGGATAGTGGGACCTGCAAGTAGGCGGTGGGTTCGATGGGTGGCGGGGGGAAATAGGGGGTTTTGGGGGAAAAAAGGGAGCCCAACGCTGGGCTGGGGGGACCTCGAACATCTTGTTGCTGCTGTTATTATGACGCTCGAGCAGCTACTGTGCACTGCTTAACGATCTTTTGCCCGATCATGCTGCAACAACAAACCAAATCCAAAAGCTCTTACAAACGGGCACGTTTTTTATCAATACCCTATAACAATGTTGGTGAACAGGGAGTGATATTTATTTGTTACAAACAAATTTACGTAGAGATTTTAAAGTTTATTTGAATATAAAAATCTTTAGTGTAAATTATAAATTATTTAATATTATATAAAAAATACCTATTAATAATTATAAGTAACAAACTAGAGAAAACCCTGATTTTAAAATCTTTATGAGAAGTTAAACATTACTTCTTGCATCTTTCTTTATTTATTTATTCAAGTAACCTTTGGTGTTATTTATATATTCTTAGTAAATGGTATTATGTAGTCGTTAGATTCATCTTTATGCTCTTGGCTTTTGTTTGGTGCATTGTTTTTATTATTGCTGGCTGGCTACCGTTTGTGGATCGCTTTGGAAACGCTTTTTGGCTCATTGTCAATGTCGCTGCCTCTGGGGCACACGAGTTGAGCTCGGATCTCCAGCCACCGATCGGTGGCGATCGAGAGGCAGTGGGGATCTATATAAAGAAGAGATCGCCGCATGATTCATTTGTCGTGCTTTTGACATTCATAACATTGATTCAAGCAATTGCGAATGCAAATCAGCACTTGGCCATGATTATGGTTTAAGTACGGTCTGATCCAAAAGGTTTTAAGTTCTCAGTTCTAGGCAACACTTGAAAAAATTTAAATAAAATTACATAGACTATAATAACAGCAATTATTAAGAGATTGTTTTCTAAGTTTATTTGGTTTATTTTATTTAAATCTAAATCCTTATTTTACCATAGATTTTCTTTACAAAAAAGGCTTTTTTCAATAATCATTTCTCACTCTGTCTTTTGGTTTCATAAAACCCTCAATTATTTGTCTTTCAGCCAGAGTTTCCACCCACTTGGAGGTTAATCTAAGGAAAATGAGCCGTGATTAAAATGCTTTGCCCATATAGTATTTGCTTTCGGTCAAACTCTACTTAAACTTTGACTTGGCTAGTGCAATTCTTATTATTGGCCCCCGGGGGGTGTGCCCCATTACGATTTCAATTTGATTTCAAGGATGGTTTTGCTAATGAACAATTGCCAAGACAGAAAAAAAAAAAACCAACTGACCCTGAGACGTTGTTGTAGCATCGCCAGATAATGGCAATTATGTGGAATGGCCAAGGTTGGGCCGCGACATCTGGTCTTCTGAGCCAACAAACTCGACTCCATTTATTGACTCTGGGAAATTTAAGTAGCCAAACAGAGGCAAATGTTCTGGGCAAATAATAGCAGAGGCAGATATCGGAAAGGTTGGTTCTGGGCAAATAGAAAGGCACTTTACACTAAAAGTGGAAAGTGGCAGTGCTTATCTTGAGTAAACTCCAAGCGAATGAAAGATGAATTTCACGGTTGGGCTTAGGTGAGAGGTGATGGATGTGAGTGATCGGCAATGAAAATTATGGAGGTGCGATAACTCCCATAAGGTTTTTTAGGGTATAAGAGTATAAGAAAACAAAGAGAATTTGTTGATGCATAGAGATCAGAATGCCATAAGAATGTTAAACAACTAGTTATTAAAATAAATTAAAGCTTCAAAAAATAGTACATAAATTTCCTACAATTTTTACATTTTTTAACATTGCTTTAACCATATATTAATACCTCTTAAAAGTGCATATTTAATATTAATTTCAAGATTACAATCTCTCTAGCGTGCAACAATGTACCTCTGGCCTATAAATAGGCCCCTGTCCCTTTTGTCACGCCTTCAGTTTGATTGATCATAGCCACGCGATCACTAAAAATAGCAGCGTTCTAGGATCGTACTGTACCGCGGCAATAATACAAGTACAAGCATGTAGGTACTCCGCAATCTCTAACTGGGCAGAGGAGCAGCAGAGGGCAGGCATCGCGGCCAGAAACCAGATTAAACCGCAGATGCGCTGTCAAAGTGACAGGGGCCACGAGGAACGACTTGATTGCCCATGTGACCAGGGCCAGGAACCGATCTGAACCGAGGAACCCCAGTTGCCTGAAAGGAACAGGATCGGGGAGCTAACAACAACGACAACAACGTTCAACGTTCTAATGAACCCAAAAAGATTTTACGCGCCAAGAACTTTTTTCACGTCGACCAAGTATCCACAAGATACGCTCATAGTACAACTGCAAAAAAAGCCTACAAGATAGGGAAGTTCGGGGAGAGGATCAATCAAGGGATACCCTAGGAAAATGAACTAAGGCATTATAATAAAATTTATTTATGGGTTTATTATAATAAAAAGTTTAAATAAATTATTTGCAACAGGGAAATCAAGATAAATATCAATTAGATTTTAATACTTTTTTTATAATGAATTATATATTGAAGGGTACATTAATTTATAATAATATTTTCATTAAGGAATTAGCGTTTCTAAACAACCTTAACGGTTATTAAATTTAACAATCTATTAAATTATTTTTCAATACACCATCAAGTTTTGTTTCTCCTTTCAAATTTGAAATATTTTTAGCAAGATCACCTTTTGTGCTATAACAAAATTCTTAAATACAAAAAAAAATAAATTAAAATATTTATCACTTAAGTCCAGTGTTCTCCTAGGGTATGAACTAGACTCAGCAAAACAACAAAAGGCAAATCGCCACGAGAGCCAAGCTTAGTGCCTGCCTTTTCTCTGTTTTGATACGATATAAAATTAAAGACCTAATGAAGTGGAGGCAGCGACAACGCAGAGATAAATATGCACAACAAAAATAATAAAAAAAAAAAAACAAAACAAAACTAAAAAAAAAAATAAAGAAAAAATCAACAAGGAGAGAACTCGTTTGACCAGTAACCGCCAGTTGTTTGGGGCAAGAATCATCATAATTTTTACTATCAACTTGCAACATTGGGACACATGCGACGTCCGTCGATTCCTCCATCGATTGCGTGTGCCCCGCCTTCCCTCTCTCCACCTCCTCCACCCACGCCCCCTTGGGCCAGAGCGAGACAAAACAACAACATATAGAAATGATATGAAAACAGGTCATTGCCTTAATGGATCTTGACTCGCCTCCGCCGCACTTCCAGATACAGATACGAATATATCTGGGACCACGTTGGTGTGGATGCAAACGAAGACTGCGAAAGGAACGAAACGAGAAACGCTGCCTGCATACATAACTAAGAAGGAAAAAAAAAAATATTACAAAACTAAAAACGAGGAAGGCACAAACACACACACATAGAGTCACTCACTCACACAGCCTGGAAAATCAACGATAAAGATTTAAGCAAATAATCAAATGCATAAACAAGAAAAGGGGGAAAAATCATAATATTGCCGAAGAAAGTAGCTTAGGAAATGCTCTTTCTGGGGGAATTAATGTAAATTAAATATGTAAGCAAAATAATTTTTAATTATAAATTAATAAATTGACAATCTAACTACAAAATATAAAAAATATCTTAAGAACAGAGGTTGGTCACCCCTTCAAAATTTGACACAAAAACCCATCGAAAGGTATAAATTCCTTATAAAATAAATTATATTTTATTCTAAAAAATACTTTATAATTTTTTAAATATTTTAAATAATTTTCATAAGCTCTAGCTCCCCCCAAATACCCTATCTTTCCTAGCAAACCGATGCACTCCATTGGCTTCTGCGACACTTGAGCAAAGATTGAAGTGCGATCGACCTGAAGGAGGAGCACGAGGAGAAGGAGTAGGAAATATGTAAGGGGCTAACAAGAAGGGTTATGTATGTATGTGTATACTCTAAAAATCGTACACAATTCAGATTTATTGTTAAGGCTACACAGAGAACAAACTGCCCGGGAATCTGTGAAGAGCCGAGAGTAAATTGGGTTAAAAGTACAATTGTCATTTAGACTCTAATTGGAGGCGTGTGCGGACCAGTCCGCTGATTGGATTTAAGTCCCCTAACTCTGTCACTTGGCCACAGGCCACAAACAAATCAATTTCAATCCACAGGCCAACATATGCCTTTATATATATCTAAATAAATATATGTATGTACACAAATAACTTGGTTACAATGGGCTACTGTTTGGGTTTAGGCCAGATGCTGAAAATGCACAGAAAAAAAATCTATAAAAAATAATAACCAACTATTTCAGTTGAAATTACCTTCAAGTCATCTTTGAAATTTCTTGATAATCCCTATATTTATAAATTTATATTTTATATAGATTATAAATTAATTTAAAATATATTCTTATATTTAAAATGTACATTTTCCAAGTGCCTTTCTTTTCGACCAACTCTCAGCTTGACGCGTGCCCGCCTGGAGCTTTTTATTCTGGCCAAAGCAGGATCTTGGGTTCTAGAATTGGCCTTTCCAGTACAGTGCCGCCGCCTTTTGCCAGCTGTCGCTGCCCCGTCGCCGCTTTCCTCCCCCTGGTTGGTGGCCACCGGTGATCCGGTGCCACTTGATCTGCTCCTTGCTCCACCAGCAGGCAGCCGGCAGCCGGCAGCCAATACTCGCAGATAGATAAGCTACCCAACTGCTGCTCGCATCTCCAGTTTGCTTATGTAACACTAGACGAAGACGACTCCTCCTCGGCTTGCCGCCGGAGGGCACATCGACTGGTTGGAGGAGCAGCAGCAGCAGCATTCGTGGCGTGCTGCCTTTTGATAAATTGTATTTGCTCAGGAGCGGAGTTGGGGCAAGAAAGGGTTTAAGCTTAGGGGTAAAAACAATATAATTATATTAAATTAATTAGTAATATATTAAAACTAATAGTTTAAACAGTATGAACAAGTGAAAATATTTATATTAGAATTTTATTTAAAAGCTTAAAAAGTTGTGAAGCAGTCATTTCTGAACCTATAAATCATATATTTTCTTGGTCAGCATCAACAGGGAAGTCTATCTAGCCATGTGGGAAAGAAAAATATAATTTTTAAATTTTTTAAAAATTTTATAAGGAATTACATTGTCAAAATTGTCAAAAATTGCCAAAAATTTGTATTTCCTAAAATTTTAAATTATGTATGCAGATTTATTAAGCTAATAAAAGCTAATACAAAAATTTTTTCCGAATTAAAATTAATGAGCTTTAAGCTGAGTTATGATTAAAACTTAAAAAGTGTATGGGTATAAAAACCTGGGCTTCCCGAAGTTAGTTTACTTTCTAGTTTTAGGATAATCTCTTGGGGTCTGGCTTAAACTTAGAGATTATCTATAAATGTTCTTATTGTTAAGTAAAGTATATAAATTAGCTATTAAATTTGTTGATTTTTTAATACTAAAAGAGCAATAGATATAACGAAGCATCACTTGTAAATGTGCCAAAATAAATATGCAATATTATTTAACATTTCTTTCTAAATAATTTGAAGCCATTTAATATTTTTCTTTGATATTTTTATTATAATTCTTAAAATCATAAATAACTCCCCTTTTCCAGCTTCAACCGCTCCGCGGCTTACGCAACAGCTGTCAGCAATAGGTTCAATTGTATTTTTAGCATTGCGCCTTGGTTAAGTAGGCATTTGCCTCAGAGCCCTGGTGCCGAGGTGGGGCCGGGGGTGTGCCAAGGGAGGAGGCAGGCGCAAGTGCACGGGGCAATAATTTATTTGCAGAACAGCCTTTTGATGGAGCAACAGCAGCAGCAGCAGCAGAGGAGCAACAACTAGAAGTGCAGCAAGTGGCGTACATATGGGGGCAGGAATAAAGAAAGTTGTACTAGGAAATAATAAATTATAGATATTAAGCAGAGGAGTCGACTGTTTGATATCTGCTAGGCAATAAACAAATGCTAGAGTTAATTTAAATATAAGTAAACTAATAATTAAAAGAGTTTTGTTTGAAGAAAGAAATTTATAAAATTTATAAAAACTATTTAAAAAAGTTTTTCGTATTTTATTCTTAATTAAATAATAACAGATAACTTTAAAAGAACCAGAAACTAAAAAAAAGAGAAAGAAACAACCTCTATTTGTTATTCAAAAAATATAATAAGCACTTATCCCCACAATTAATTGTAGTTTTTTAAGTTAATTTAAGCAGAAATTGCAATTAATTTTATGAACAAATTGTGGTTTGTGCCTGGTAATGTTATAGAACGATTTAAATATGCCCAAGAAACACCCATTAGGGTGTCCATACATTGTCACAGAAGCCGGGGCGTTTCTGGGTCTGCCTTGGGGGCTGGAGCAGATGGAACCGATGGACCCGATGGAGGAGCGACAAGTGCAGCGATGCCTGATTACACACATTTGAGTGGCGTGCTGGAAAATCTTGTGCTGGCCAAACTCCCTCTTTTCAGGAAAAGAATTACATTTAATGTGGCCCCAGGGCAGAGAGCTGAAGCTGAAGCTGGACACAGCAGCGTCCGTTCTATGGAGCCCCGGGACGTGAACCGAAATTATCTAATTTGCAAAAGTTATTGCGATTAATTGGGCGTAATTATTGCGTGTCGTTAGCCGGAGCTAAATGGCGCCTTTTATGCAGCCATCGTAATTATTTTTCTCTCTAGCCCTTGTCTTTACTTACCGATTTCCCCCTTGGACCCTGCTGACCACTTGTCAATTTTAATTGATTGTTAATCTGGGCAGAAGCCTGATCTCGACTCTCCTGCAAGTCTGGCCCTTCGATGGGGTTAATCTTATAACGCAGCAAGTTAATTGTATTAAATACGCTCTGCGGCATTGTTGTCTTATTTTTTGCAGCAGCAGCACCAGCAACTGGAGTTAATGAACCATTGATGATCAAGGATAAGCACCAGCATTGTGGACATGGCAATTAGTTCGGGCTGGATTCGCTTTTTGTTTTGCTTGGCTCTTCATTGTGGCGATATCTAAATATAGACGGGCCATATAGAGGGGGCCATAAAAATCTGTAAGGCCTGATATGTGAAGCTGCCGACATAAACCAATTTATTGCTGATAATTGCAAAATACGATGTGGGGAAATTGTAAAAGTATTGGTTATTTATTAATTAAAATAAGAAATTATTATTTCATTTAATTTTAAATTAATTTAGCATTCACTTCTGATTATTTGGTTTGTTTAATATTATTTTAAAATGTTTTATTCTTTCAGTCTTAAGCTTGTGATCCGCACTGTTTCCTGTTGATCTCTAAAGTTCATTGGGATTGAAATTTAATGGTACACATTTACTTGCTAATTGGATTTTAATTGAAGAACACAAATTAAAAGAAGACTTACATTACAGTTGGAATTAAGAAATTTTGTAAAGCTTATAGAGTTTAAAATATAAAAAAGGCATAAATATTTATACCACTTTATTTCAAAGTAATTAAAAATATTTAATAAATAATACATTTAACACTATAATATTTCGTTAAATAAAATTAATATATAATATATTCTTATATGAAAATAATTAATAAGTTGAGAAACACCTAAGATATATCTGAACCATAAATCATTTAAGTACTCATTAAAAAAAATCTTTAAAAATATTATATAAGGTATTTTTCTTTCTCATTAATTTAAAACATAAGAATTGTTGATTGATTAATTAAATTCCATTACAATTTCTATATATCTTTTTCACAACCAACTTCAACAGAACTTAGTTAGACCCAAAATGAATAATCTAAAAGATATACCCCTCCAAGATCCCAATTTGGTAACCGAAAATCCAGTGTGGGTGTTGCCCAAGGTTCCACCTCCTTGTCACTCAACTGACTTGCTTTACATTTGTCTCGGACCGCTCTTGTGATTGTTATTAATGATGGACATAAATCAATTGCCCGTGGAGTGGCTCAATGTGTTGGCCGAAAAAGGTTCTCCGCACCACCACCTCACGTATCTGACCAGACGGACCCTGGGCCAGTCAATTATGCCAATTGCTGGCCCCAAAAAATCTATCTACGCGCACATGTGCGCCGAGATACAGATGCATTTGTATCCGTATGCCCATGTCCGTGTGCAACGGTTATTCGGTGCTGCGCATGCGCACCACATGAGGTCTAATAAAAATTAAGCGCGTGTTTCATTTGTTATTGTCAATGTTGTTCATGGTTGTTGTTGTTGTTGTTGCAGTTGTTGTTGTTATTCGCTGGCCACTTGACCAACAAACGAAACAACACGTACAAAGTTTGACGCGTGACGTGGTTGGCAAACAACACTAGCCAACAGGAAAATAATTCTATAATTTAAGTCTGTTTATTATTTTCTTAAAATGTTATTTAAGAAATTAAAATAAATATTTAATAGCCTTAAAATTTCGTAATTAAAAAAATATCTATTAATTTGTAAGGCAGATAATCGGTTACTTAACCAAAATAATTATTGAATGCACTTCATAGGTTCTTGGATTAAAAATTGTTATTACTTAACTATGGAATGGGCATTGCAAAGACCTTAAAAACTATAATTGTACTTTTTCAATCTTATACATTTTAAGTATTCTGATTCAAAATGTTTGTATTTTTACCCTCAATATACAAGTTTTGTAATATTAACCAAATTCATTATTGATTTATCATATAACAACAATTTATGTATTTATTTTGTAACTTAGCTCTTCTATAAAAAAATCCTAAACATTTTTTTCACACTTTTTGTATTGCTTTAAACTGAAAATAATTTATGTAGGCCAATGCTGGTTGGCACTGCCACTTGTGGCACGAATACACAACGACTGTACACTAACACAAGGGCAACAACTTTCGCATTAGGCCAAGTCAACAGCAACAACAGGCCACAAATTTGTTGTAACCTGCCACGGAAGCCGCGACGCGACGCCTTCTTGAATTGGCCAGCAACGTAGGAAGCCAAAGTTACGGTTGCACAGAGAGAAAAATTATAATAAAAATATTACCTTAGCTTAAACAATTTTGTAAGTCAGAGAAACTAAAAGGAATTTCAGAATTTTAAAAGATTTATATATAATTATTTTTGACGTAAAAAATAATAAAAATCAACTGCTTTTATCGGATATCATTTTAAAATAAATTTATTAATTGTTTAGAAGAAAATTTAATATTTATTAAAAATATTTTCTGTGTATGCAAAGAGGAAAAAAAAGAGAAGCTAAATCAGGCCTTGTGGCGAGCCTTTAACATTTGTGCCACAAGTGTCTTTCGGCCTCTTTGGGCCCCGTGCATATTGCAGTTAATTTTCGCAACGACGCAATTGAGTTTTCCATCGCCCACGCCACGCCCCCCGCCTCCTTGGCGGGTCCTCCAGCAGTTGCAGCTGGTTTATGACGACGTTTTGATGCGGATCGAGTTGCAGCTTTGGTGTTGGTCTCAGCCACAGCCGCCTTATCACCTGCTTTGGCAACACAGACAGCTGTTTGGGATACTCTATTAACTGGGGGGGATTACCTGGGGATTGGGGATATTAAAAAAATATTTAAAGAATTTTTGTATATTTATTTAGCTACTCAAATATATTTTGTTTCCTGTAAAGCAATAAATCCTTGTGCCAGGGATCTATAAATGCTTTTTAAAATAATTATTTATAAATAATAAAAATTGTAAAAGACAACAAAAGACAGCAACTGAAAATTAATCAAATAATTTATTAAAGCAATAAATTTTAAATTCCTCTCTTAAAATATATCTCATAAATCCTTAAAAAAAAGAGCATTCCGAATACCATTTACTAAAAATCCTACTTCTTGTTTTTGTCTCTGACTTGTTTTGATATTTCATTTTCCTTGCCAACTTTTTTGGCGCGCAAATTTTCAGGTTTCGTAATGTTTTTGTTTTTCTCTCGATTTTTGATTTGCCTAACTTACGTTTTCGTCTGTGCCTGGGCGTTGTTGGATTTCTTGGTTAGTGAACTGCCTTTGGGTAGCGCTATGCCAATCAAAGTGCATTTAATTAATTGAAATACGTTACATTAATTACACTATAATTAAAAGTTTGATTTATACTGCTGGGGCTATCCGTTGGCCAGGTCTCCAGGCCCGGAGACCCCATCGTCGTGTAGGTGTCCATTAATTGTTGACCGACCTGTCCGCTCTGCTCGCTTCGATTTCAGCGATTTCTGCGATTTATGCTAATGCCTGTCACCTGCTCGACCACTTGGCGAACTCCAAGCCCGCGGAGTGATCATTAATCTGGGATAGAAAAGCCTCGCAATATGCTAAGTTTTGTGGTTGGCTTAATGGTTTCTTAACTCGCTGTATTTGCTGTATTTCGTCATATCTTTGGCACTGTAAATTGGTTTCAATAACTACGTTCTTTTGCCTTAAATAATATTATTTTAAACAAAGACAAAGATTGACTTTTAAACTAATTTTATTTGCTGTCAGGGATAATGGAATATTAACAGAGAAAAAGATCATGAAATGGATTTTAAATAGTCTTAATAATTGTATGAATTTATTTTGAAGTAAATTAAATATTTATAATTATTATAAAGTGGATTTTAAGTAATCTTTACAATTTGATTAATTTATATTCAAGTAAATAGATAAATGAATAATGTTTCTCTGTCTTATAATAATTCTAGCTAAGACTCCAAAGTAAATCAGGATTTTTCTTTTCCCCTAATAAATCCTCCCAGATTTTTTTTTTGATTGACAATGCTGCCGGAGTTGGGAGAAATATGGAATCTCTGGGCCCCCTCCTATTCCTTTGGGGTTTTTGGGGTGCTGATCCAAGTCAAAGCATCATCTAATGTCATGCCTGGCTGAGGACAGCGAACTGTCACTTGACGTTACGTTCGTGTGCTGCTCCATTTGACAAAAAGGGAAAACTCCCTGGCCCTTTTCCGTTTTCCTTTATTCCGGGAGAAGGGGCAGGAGGCACGAGGCACGGGGCGCAGGCGCAGGAGCAGGAGCACACTTCCCCCACAGGCCATAGAACATGTGTTGCATATTACTTGGAAAATGCCCTGAATAGTTTGCGGCTTGCAGATGGCTGTCTTTTGGGATACTGATTGAATTTTGGGGTATGATGGTACCTTAGAGTGTATTATTATTTTAAGATTGGATGAAAATTTAAAGTGTTTATAGTTGTAAATTAAATAAATATTATTTATTGCCAGATTAAGAGGAGA
>JAEIIJ010000930.1:0-57498 GCA_018904815.1 Drosophila ogumai
ACTATAATTTATGTTTAGATTATCTTTTAAATCAAAGCAAAATAAAATTGTACATTACTTTATTTTTAGATAAACTTTTAAATCAAAATAAAATATCATTTTACTTTACTTTATTATTGAATAAACTTTTAAATCAAAAAAAAAATTAAATTACTTTCTTTATTTTTAAATACATTTTTAAATCAAAATAAAATAACATTTTACTTTACTTTACTATTATAAAAACTTAAAATTTTAATTTCTACCGGTCCCTGCTGCTTTCTCAGTGGATTCACATCAATCTATGAATGGAATCCGCTTAAAACATGCATTTTACCTTAGTAAAAAAATTAAAATTCGATCACACGGCGGTTAATCTAACAAATCTATTTGCAACGAACTAATTATTGCGTGCCAATTCAATGGTTTGATGACCAATAAATGGATGAATTTTGTGGGTGGTGATTTGAAAGACGTACCTCGCTAACCACTAATAATACACCAATTTACCTGCAGCGATATTGCGCCGCACAATATTCGCGGCGGCGCCCACATTCCCCAGCGGCTGCTGCTGTTGTTGTTGCTGCTGCTGCTGTTGTTGCTGCTGCTGCTGCAGTTCGTGATGATGGTGATGATGCAACGCATCAGTGGCGGAAATGTTGCCACCACTGCCTGCCGTTGTATCCACCGATGCTGGACGCCCGCGTCCGCCCATGTTAATGCCATTGAGGCTATGTAAAGGATTCTGAACGGTGACAAACTGCAAACAGAATACAAGTTAGTATGAGTTACTATTTAAAATAGTATAACTTATTATTTACTTACCTGATTTTGATGCAGCGGCGGGGCACTGGAGGCCCTTGGCGCTTGATTGTCTGCTGCTCCCACATTCGCTCTGTGCACTAGCACATATTGGCCGCTGCCATTCTGGTGTATCAGCTGCTCGGTGGCCTGCGCCTGTTGTGGATTTTGTGGCACTGGCGATGTTGCCGCCGCCTGTTGATGCTGCTGCTGCAGTAACTGCAGCTGCTGCGGTGTAGCAGTGGCTCCTCCAGGTCCAGGACTAAACACATGCCGTATCAGGGTGGTGGGCGAGGGCTTTCGCTGAACATATTTCTTGCGCGGAAAGCCACTCATTCGGGGACCAATTACCTGGAAAGGCAAGGAATATAAGGCTTGATATCACTGGGCTACAGCTTATCACCTACCTTATATACACCCGGGCGTCCAACGCCCATTACATTTGGTGGCAATCCCGCTGGCAAAGCTCCAGTTCCAGCCGCTCCGCTCACCAGCAACTCCTCCTGCTTCAAGATATTCTGCGGCGGAGCTGCAGCTGCTGCTGCTGCTGCTGCCGCATTCCCACTGGCTGTCGTCATGTTGGACATGGGTGTGGCAGCCACGGTGGAGACGTTGAGGGTTATAGGGTTCACAGGTGTGGTCGCCGCCGTGGTTACCGTCGGCTGCTGATGCTGGTTGAGAATCGCCGCTGGAGGCCGCAGCTGAGCTTTAAGGTTTTCCCGATTCGGACTGTTCTGGATGACAGCCTGGCAGATTTGATAGCTACGCTCTAGATTGACCGCTCCGGGCGGCAACCTGTTGTTGGTAGCCTTGCGTCCCTTGCCTGTCGGCATTTTAGGCTGCAATCGCTGCTGGGCAATGGTTGTGGGCACTCCCGATGGCGGCAGGGGCTTCATCGTCAGAGCATTGGGAATCGTGGGTAATTGCTGTTGCAAGCTGTTGCTGTGATTTGATATTTGCTGCTGTTGCTGCTGCTGCTGCTGCGGGGCAGGTACTGGTGGCGATTGCGCGGCGGCTGTCACAGCAACAACATTGGCGTAGGCGGACGGAATTGTTGTGGTGTTTGCCGTTGTTGCTGCTGTGGTGGGCGAGGCATTGGCAGGTCGCGTCATGGATATGATGTTCAATGGCTTGGCTATGAACTTGGCCTGTGTGGTCACTGGTGGCACCACATTCTGCTGCTGCTGCTGTTGCTGCTGCTGCTGCAGCAGATTGTTGTTTGCTGCCTGGGCCATTAGTTGCCGCTGATGCAGTTGCGCCTGTTGCAAAGCAAATTGCTGAAGTTGCTGTTGCTTCTGTTGCGCTGCAGCCTGCTGCTGTTCCAGTTGCTGTTGCTGTTGCTGCTGCTGGGCGAGCAAGTTGGGTGACAGAAACTGCTGGGCTCCATTGCGTAGGGCCACCGGCAAGGTCTTGGCCAAGGCATTACTACTTGTTGCTTGCTGCTGCTGTTGTTGTTGCTGCTGTGCAGCAGCTGCTTGAAGCGTGAATTGTTGTAGAAGCTGCTGCTGTTGTTGTTGCTGCTGCTGCTGCTGGCGTTGCTGCTGCTGGAGCAGAAAGTTACCAATTATCTGGCCATTGGAGTCCACTAGAATCTGACGCTGCTGCGGAACAGCTGCTGTGCTGTTTTGCTGCTGCTGCGGCGCCGCTTGCTGCGGCAGTTGATTTAAGGTGAGGCTGTTGCTGCTGCACAGGCTCAGATTGTTGCTGCTGCTGTCGTTGCTGTTGCTGCTGTTGGTGATCACCGTGCTGGATACCTCCATTTCCGCCGCAGACATGGGCACAGCGTCACAGAGCATCTCCTGGGAGATCTGTTGTAAAAATGATATTCATAATTAATATTTAAATATTTGATTTTCTTTCCCAAAACTCACCTCGTTTCCATACTCGCTGTGGGCTTGGGGCATAAACGAATGTTGTGCCAATTGCACCACATCCTGGATATGCAGTTGCTGCCGCTGCGGCTGCTGTTGCTGCTGCTGTTGTTGTTGCTGATGTTGATGCTGCAGCTTGTCCACAATCTCACGCACTGCATCACTGTTGTCATCGTCTATCAGCTGATGTTCTTCCTGCTGCTCTTCGGTTATGCATTCCACCACCTCATCATCCTCTTCCTCCTCCTCCTCCTCTTCGTCCTCCAGTTCCTCTTCGTCATCGATCACCTCATGGCACACATCGTTGTCCATAATGTCGTCGATAATCTCTGCTTCTTGCCCCACATCCATCAGATTGATAGCCTCATGATTCAAGTTTTGCTGTTGATCTCCCGTGGACTGCGTGCTGCTTAGCTTGATGTCACCAAAGTTCCAATCGTGCTGCACATGCTGATACATCTCGCTGGAGTTCAACTCTACGGGCAACTCCTGCTGCTGTTGCTGCTGCTGCAACTTGGCCACCGTTGAAAGCATCGCCTGGACATTGGCCAAAGTGGATTCATCAGCTGCTGCCAGAGTCAGTGGAGCTGACGATGTCGTGGGCGCTGTTGTCGTTGAGCTGGAATTGCTGCTGGAGCACGACGACGACATGGAGGCAGTGGAGGATGAGGACGAGGTGCAACTGGTGGATGTAATGGAACTGGCCGGTGTTGAACCAGAAATCGAGCTGGCAATGGGCATTGGCGAATCCTCCAGCTTATCGCTAGGCTCTTCCAGTTTTCCAATTGTATTGTGTTGGGTCGCCGCTGCAAAGCAAGATAGAAACCATATATAAGTATAAAAAAGACTCTAGATAATGATTTGATTACTGTTCGATGATGAGGATGATGTGAAGTAGTTGTGATTGATGACTGACGACGACTGATGGTCTTGGAAATAGGCTGATGGTAACGAGTGAAAGGTGTGATTAGTTAAACATTTTGATAACAACTTTAAGAGTCACTAAACTAACCGTGATCGATGGTGTCAGCAAAGACGAAATCATGGCTGTTATTTGCCTCATTTGACTGCTCCAAAGGCGCTTTGGTTTCTGGAAATTCATGGAAAATACATGGTAATTTTTAAGCATACTTTGCTAGTTGTATCCAACTTACCAGCTGCTAGCTCCACGCTCTGCAAGTAGCTCACAAAATGATTGACCACCTCGGGTTCCGACACCACTGGGGCTGTGGCAGGCGTAACAGCTGCAATCCCTGGCATGGCAACCACCGCTTCCACATCATTCATATCCTCATCCTGCTCCATGGCAACAATCACTTCATTACTGCACTCAGATGACTCAATTTTATCACAGGTACTGTTGATAAGTGGCTGCTGTTGTTGCTGCTGCTGCTGCTGCTCCTTGATCTCCTTTTTCCCTGCCACATGATCCACTACATCAGCCTCCGGGACACTCCCTGACGCATTAGGAACAATTTCAACGGCGGAGACGGCAATCTTCAGCTGCTTGCTATCCTTGGACGTGCTGGGCAGCTCCTCGTCGGGATCATCGTCCAGGTTTATGGTGGCTATCGTTGTGGGTGCCGACGGTTTGCGTTGCGATGGACTGCTCGATGGACGTTTGAGGACGCGGCGCTGCTGCTCGGTTAGCACAGTGTTGTTTTCGAGAGGCATGGATGTTCTAGCTGTTGTTGTGGTAGTATTTGTGGCTGCTGCTGTTGTTTCGCACTTTGTGCTCTGCGGGTTTAAGGGATTAGGTGTCTGGATTCGTTTATAACGAGCCTGCTGTTTGCTTACCAAATCAAATTTTAATTCAGTCTCATTATCACATGTTGCTTGTTGTTGCTGTGGTTGTGGTTGTGGGTGCAATGTCGCTGGTGGTTTGGGCTCACTCTTAATGCTGGAAACGGGCACCTTCTGCTCCTTGGCCTCGCCTCCCGGCTTGCTCACCTTGCTCCTGACGTTCTTTTCGCCCCAGTAGGGCTCAAAGTGCTTCAGCTTCCAGGGATCCAGCTTGTTCTTCTCGCGCTCCGCTTCGGTTTTTAGCTTCAACTGGTTCTCTGGCGTGAATTCCCCTTCGCTCAGCCTTTCCCGCCACTCCAGACAGGCTCGGGCAAAGAACTCGTTGTTCAGGCACGAGGCACTCAACCTTATGCCCTCGGAGGAGGAGGAGCTGCCGCTGCTGCTGCCGGGCAGCTCCAGCTCGCTGGCCTCGCGATCCACGCAGGGCAGCAGCTGTATGAGATTGTATTGATAGATCGGCGGCAGCAGCGAGAACGTTTGCTTGTTGAGTAGCGCCCTCAGGTTGGTGGAGGCCAGAATGGAGTCGGGCGTCTCCAGATCTATCTTGCCGTCCTTTGTCTGCTCTATTTGCGCCGCTGTCGTCAGCTTCTTATTGCTCCGCCGCCGGGGCTTCACACTAAAGCCGGGTATGGACGCCAAAACCTCGCGCATGGTTGAAGCTTGCGAGGAGCCGGCCTTGCTACCAGGTGACAAGGCGGATGGATGGCTACTGGCGGCCTGGGCTTGTGCTGAGGCCGCTGCCGCCGCTGCTGCAGCTGCTGCCGCTGCCGCCGCCGCTGCTGCTGCTGCTGCCGCTTTGGCCTGCTGCTGTTGCTGGATACGTCGACTGCTGATTAAACGCGCAGGTGGAGCAGGAGCAGGATTAGCCGCTGTGGGTGGCGGTGGCAATTGGCCAGGTAAAGTGGCCAGCGCATCTTCACTGGGCGCCAGGGGCTTTTTCTCAGGTGGTATTGGTTTCACGATTATGCGTGGCAGGTGGCGTCTACAAATAGTAAATAATATTAGTGTTCTGGCTGGATAGGTCTCTTTCTAATGGCAAAACTAACCTCAGACTGTGCGTGTGCTTGGTGGTGGGCGACACCTCAATTTGCTCCAGCGCCAGTGGATCCTTCTCATCGTCATCCACTAGGTTTACATGCTCCATTATGATCGGAGGCGGCGGAGCAGCCACCAAGGTCTGCTGGTGCTGATTCTGGTGATGCTGCTGCTGCAGCGGATGATGCTGCTGCTGATCCGCTTGTGGAATGAGAAGTTGTTGATGCTGCGACGATGCCGTCGTCGTATCCGGCGTTATGGTTTTCATTGTTAATCGCTCTATCGCCTAATCTATTTACAGCGAACTTTTTATTCTTGCATCCATGTCAGGCAAGTTTCTTCCGCACATACTGAAAATAGTTAGATATAGGAAATTGTACAAGATTACTTTGAAGTTTTTGAAGGATAAAAATCCGTAATTTTGCTTATTTATAACTAATATAATTATTCTTCCACAGAAGGTTAATTTTAGGGATTTGCAATCCAATTTAATATTGAAAAATAGAAAAACCAAAACAGGAGAGAAGAAAAACTAATAAAACACTTTACATTATAAAGATTTTGGAAACTTTAATAATTAAATATAGATCATGCTTTTATTTAGGACTTTAACGAATATTAAACCAAGTAGTAGGCTCATTTAACTTTAACAAATGTTTTCTGTTCAGTTATTTATGAGCATGATCTAGTAGATATTCTTGGAGATAAAATATATGTTTAAACTTTAAAGACAGAATTTCCGAAATGATTTTAGTTTTGTAAACACAACAATAAAAACAAAACATATTTTAAACGATAAGAAAGTAAAATTTCCCCTAGAATAATTCCTAATTACCCTGAAGTTACTTCTAGGCTTTCATATTAATGTTTAAATTCAAATTGGTTTGCTTTTGTTTAACGAAAAAGAAGTTGTTTTACAGGGGTTTCGCCCGATGCGGGGCGGGCTTAGTTCAAGCAGATGCAGTTTTCCCAAAGACCAAATTTAGAGATGGGCCAGCGATTAGGAAACGGGTTCTATTGTGTGTTTATTCCCAACCATTTATTATTCCTGCACGCTGCACTAACCTGGCCAGCGGAATTGTCCATTTTAAGGCAAATGTCTGTATAATTTTAACGTTGCGCCCTTTGTATATGCACTGCCATCTGTGTGTATGTATGTGCGTGTGTGTGTATTTAAATATACAAGGGTGTATGTGTGTGTCTCGATTTATATGTAATCGAATTGCGGCTATGCGGAGATTTTTTTCTTTACTTTTCCTAGTTTTCCGCTTTAATTCTCGTTTTCATTTGAATTTTTCTGCACTCGCCTGCAAAAATCAACAAAAACAACAATGTAACTACCAACAACAACAACGACGACGAACGACCTGCAAAGTTGTTGGTTGGTTATATTTTTTTCTCACGCACGCACACACACGCACACACGGATAGGCAGAGCCGAGGCGCAGAGAAGTAGAAAAATTGGTTTTGCTTCTATTTTAAAGCTATTCTGCGGGTGTTTAACTCCCTATTATACAGATTTTGGGCCGTGGGGCAGCACTATCTTTTGCATAATGCCGATTTGGGCACCGTTAATGGCTCACTGAATTAAATATTGAATGGGGGAAATGTGAATGCCAAACACACAAACAAAAGCAACTACAAAATGATTCTTTTCTAGCTGCCTATGCCGGTCCCTTTCTGGCGCAGGCGTTTCATGCTATCTGGCCAGCGCCCGTCCCGCTCGCACACACTACGCAGAAAAGCTGCGTTTAATTGAATGAAATTTAATTATTTATTTTGTGCTCTCAGCGTCAATCACATCAACTAGACCCGCACCTTGCGTCCCGTACTTCTAATGTTTTATAATTTTTCGTGGCCAGTTCTAAACGCGAAACGCTCGAATTGTTGTCACTGCTTAAGAAACGGAGTTGCCATCTTTTGGGTTTGTGAGGTGACGCAGGATCTGCGTCGCAGAAGAAAAAGCTAGAAAAGTAAGCCAAATCTAGCTAGTAAAGTAATCGTTATCGAAATCGTTCTTTCCTTTTTGCAAATATTTAAAAGAAATAAGGTATTTTAAATTTAATTTGTAAATAAACTAAAATAAACCCTATAATTTATTTGCCCAACAATATATCGCGATACAAATATTTGTTTTTTCCATAACTATCGATATCACGATACATTAACATACTTTTCTCATCTCTAGCAGCCGGCTAATTGTTGAACTTGTTAAATTTGTTTAATAATGTTTTAATTAGTTACGGCACCAAGCGAACCACACGACCGCAATGTTTTCCATGTCCAAGCAGACGCACGCCGCCACGGCGCTGGAGTTCTCGATAGCGTGCCGCTTCTTCAACAACCTGGAGGAGAACCTGGTGGTGGCGGGCGCTAATGTGCTGAAAGTGTACCGCGTAGCGCCCAACGTGGAGGCGGGCCAGCGGCAGAAGCTGAATCCGAGTGAGATGCGTCTGGCGCCAAAGATGCGGTTGGAGTGCCTGGCCACATACTCGCTGTACGGCAACGTGATGTCCCTGCAGTGTGTCTCGCTGGCGGGCGCCATGCGGGATGCTCTGCTCATCAGTTTCAAGGACGCCAAGCTGTCGGTGCTGCAGCATGATCCGGACACCTTTGCCCTGAAGACCCTCTCCCTGCATTACTTCGAAGAGGAGGACATCCGTGGTGGCTGGACGGGTCGCTACTTTGTGCCTTTGGTGCGCGTGGATCCGGATGCCAGGTGCGCCGTAATGCTGGTCTATGGCAAACGGCTGGTAGTGCTGCCTTTTCGCAAGGACAACAGCCTGGACGAGATCGAGTTGGCGGATGTGAAGCCCATCAAGAAGGCGCCCACGGCCTTGGTTAGCAGGACACCTATAATGGCGTCATATTTGATAGCTCTGCGCGATCTGGACGAGAAGATTGACAATGTGCTGGATATACAGTTCCTGCACGGTTACTACGAGCCCACGCTGCTGATCCTGTACGAGCCGGTGCGCACCTGCGCGGGCAGGATCAAGGTGCGTTCGGATACTTGCGTTCTGGTGGCCATTTCCCTGAACATCCAGCAGCGAGTTCATCCCATTATTTGGACGGTCAACAGTCTGCCTTTCGACTGTTTGCAGGTATAAAGCGATTTTGTTTGGTGCCAAAACTGAAGACTAATGTGCATTCTCTCTCCTTTTCAGGTCTATCCCATACAGAAGCCCATTGGTGGCTGCTTGGTGATGACTGTGAATGCCGTGATCTATCTTAACCAAAGTGTCCCACCTTACGGCGTCAGCTTGAATAGTTCGGCGGACAACAGCACCAGATTTCCCTTGAAGCCACAGGATGGAGTGCGCATCAGTTTGGACTGCGCCAACTTTGCCTTTATCGATGTGGACAAGCTGGTGATCTCGCTACGCACAGGTGATCTCTATGTTCTCACACTCTGTGTGGATTCGATGAGAACGGTGAGAAACTTCCATTTCCATAAGGCTGCCGCCAGTGTCCTGACCAGCTGTATCTGCGTCTTGCACTCGGAGTACATCTTTTTGGGCTCGCGGTTGGGTAACTCCCTGCTGTTACATTTTACGGAGGAGGATCAGAGCACGGTGATAACGCTGGATGATGTGGAGCAGCAGGCAGAGCAGCAGCAGCAGCAACAGCAGCGTCAGCAGGATGAGGACCAGGATGTAGAGGAGATCTTAGATGTTGATGAAATGGAAACCGTTCCCCCACAAGCCAAGTCCCGGCGCATTGAGGATGAAGAACTGGAGGTACTTTGATGGTTTCTCCCCTTAATAATCCAAATTCCTAATCACTTTTGATTGCTTACCTTTCAGGTGTATGGTTCTGGAGCCAAGGCTTCGGTTCTCCAGCTGCGCAAGTTCGTTTTCGAGGTCTGCGACAGTCTCATCAACGTGGCACCCATTAATTACATGTGTGCCGGCGAAAGAGTGGAATTCGAAGAGGATGGAATCACTTTACGGCCACATGCCGAATCCCTGCACGATTTGAAGATCGAACTGGTTGCCGCCACGGGCCACAGCAAGAATGGAGCTCTGTCTGTGTTTGTGAACTGCATCAATCCGCAGATCATCACCAGCTTTGAGCTGGACGGCTGCCTGGATGTGTGGACAGTGTTTGATGATGCCACCAAGAAGACCTCGCGTCATGATCAGCACGATTTCATGCTTCTGTCGCAAAGGAATTCCACATTGGTGCTCCAAACAGGTCAGGAAATCAATGAGATTGAGAATACTGGATTCACGGTGAATCAGCCAACGATTTATGTGGGTAATCTTGGCCAGCAGCGGTTCATTGTTCAGGTGAGTCTTTAGTAGGTTACTTTTAAAAAATAAGCATTTATATATTTTGACTTCCATATAGGTCACCACCCGTCATGTCAGATTACTCCAAGGAACCCGCCTGATTCAGAACGTGCCCATTGATGTGGGCTCGCCGGTGGTGCAGGTTTCCATAGCGGATCCCTATGTCTGCCTGCGTGTGCTCAATGGCCAGGTTATAACGCTGGCGCTGCGAGAAACCCGTGGAACTCCCCGGTTGGCCATCAACAAGCACACCATCAGCAGCTCCCCCGCCGTGGTGGCCATTTCCGCCTACAAAGATATGTCGGGTTTGTTCACCGTCAAAGCGGACGATGTCAATCTTACGGGAAGCTCGAGCAGTGGATTTGGCAACAGTTTTGGTGGCTACATGAAGGCAGAACCCAATATGAAGGTGGAGGATGAGGAGGATCTGCTGTACGGCGATGCTGGAAATGCCTTTAAGATGAACAGCATGGCCGACTTGGCCAAGCAGTCCAAGCAAAAGAACTCCGACTGGTGGCGCCGCCTGCTGGTGCAAGCAAAGCCCAGCTATTGGCTGGTGGTGGCCCGCCAGAGTGGCACCCTGGAGATCTACTCCATGCCGGACATGAAACTGGTTTATCTGGTGAATGATGTGGGCAATGGAGCTATGGTCTTGACGGATGCCATGGAATTTGTGCCCATCTCGCTGACCACGCAGGAGAACTCCAAGGCGGGCATTGTCCAGGCCTGTATGCCGCAGCATGCCAACTCCCCGCTGCCCCTGGAACTGAGCATCAATGGCTTGGGTCTGAATGGCGAGAGACCGTTGCTGCTGGTGAGGACCCGAGTGGAGTTGCTTATCTATCAGGTGTTCAAGTACCCCAAGGGGCATCTCAAGATACGGTTCCGGAAGCTGGAGCAACTGAATCTGCTGGACCAGCAGCCCTCGCACATTGAGCTGGACGAGAACGATGAACGCGAGGAGTTGGAATCCTACCAAATGCAACCGAAATACGTCCAAAAGCTGCGACCTTTCGCCAATGTAGGAGGACTGTCTGGCATCATGGTGTGTGGAGTGAATCCCTGCTTTGTTTTCCTCACCTCTCGGGGAGAACTTCGCATCCATCGGCTGCTGGGCAATGGCGATGTGCGCAGCTTTGCCGCCTTCAACAATGTGAATATTCCCAACGGATTCCTGTACTTTGACACCACCTACGAGCTGAAGATCTCTGTGCTGCCCAGCTACCTGAGCTACGACTCCGCCTGGCCGGTGAGAAAGGTTCCGCTGAGATGCACGCCCAGGCAGTTGGTCTATCATCGCGAGAATCGTGTCTACTGCCTGATCACCCAGACGGAGGAGCCGATGACCAAGTACTATCGGTTCAATGGCGAGGACAAGGAGTTGTCCGAGGAGAGTCGCGGCGAGCGGTTCATCTACCCCATTGGCTCGCAGTTTGAGATGGTTCTAATCTCACCCGAAACCTGGGAAATTGTGCCCGATGCGTCCATCCGATTTGAGCCCTGGGAGCATGTGACCGCCTTCAAGATCGTGAAGCTGTCGTACGAGGGCACGAGGTCGGGTCTCAAGGAGTATCTGTGCATTGGAACGAACTTTAACTACAGCGAGGATATCACCAGCAGAGGAAATATCCACATCTATGACATCATTGAGGTGGTACCGGAGCCGGGAAAGCCCATGACCAAATTCAAGCTGAAGGAGGTCTTCAAGAAGGAGCAAAAGGGACCGGTGTCCGCCATCTCGGATGTGCTGGGTTTCCTGGTCACTGGCCTCGGCCAGAAGATCTACATCTGGCAGTTGCGCGACGGAGATCTCATTGGCGTGGCCTTCATCGACACGAATATCTACGTGCACCAGATCATCACGGTGAAGTCGCTGATTTTTATTGCGGATGTCTACAAGTCCATCAGCTTGCTGCGCTTCCAGGAGGAGTATCGAACCCTGTCGCTTGCCTCGCGCGACTTCAATCCCCTGGAGGTCTATGGCATTGAGTTCATGGTGGACAACTCCAATCTGGGCTTTCTGGTGACCGATGCAGAGGGAAACCTTATAGTGTACATGTACCAGCCAGAGGCCAGGGAATCACTGGGCGGCCAGAAACTACTCCGGAAGGCGGACTATCATCTGGGTCAGGTGGTGAACACCATGTTCCGGGTGCAGTGCCACCAGAGGGGTCTACATCAGCGCCAGCCCTTCCTGTACGAGAACAAGCACTTTGTGGTCTATGGAACTCTGGATGGAGCTCTGGGCTATTGCCTGCCGCTGCCGGAGAAGGTGTACAGGCGATTCCTTATGCTGCAGAACGTGCTGCTCTCCTACCAGGAGCATCTGTGCGGCCTCAATCCCAAGGAGTATCGCACTCTAAAGTCCTTCAAGAAACAGGGCATCAATCCGTCACGCTGCGTTATCGACGGCGATCTTATATGGTCATATCGACTGCTATCCAACTCGGAACGGAATGAGGTGGCCAAGAAGATTGGCACGCGAACGGAGGAGATCCTGGGCGATCTGCTGGAGATTGAACGACTATCTGGCGTTTTCTAGACTTCCTTGTGTCAAAGATGTAAAGTCTTAGTTGATAGTTCTAATTGTAATTTATGTTACGCGAGTTTCTCAGTTGTAATTCTAGTTTTTTTGTAATTCTATCGAAGCCACAACAAAGTATTTTGTTAAGGAAACTAAAAGTTGTTTAAATGGGGGGGATTTACAAATCAAAGATCAAGGTATTATTCATTGAATATATATATATGAATAATATTCAAGCCATTACCCATTAAAATAACGAAAAACGATTAAGGACATTAGATTGAACGCTCTTGTGGTGCGTCTTGCTTTGCGTCACAGCTGCAGCTGATGGCATTCTTTATGGTTTCTTTATGTTTTCTGTATAATATATATATAATGTATGTATATGTATACTAGATTATTCATTGTATAAACTAACAACATCATCAGTATCAGTATCAGTTAGTTAACTCAATGTGCAACAGCCAACGACAGCCGTACTACACTCGTCGTACGAAGAAAATACACATTTCCAATCGAAGATCATCCGAAAAAATGAAATAGAAACTTATAGGCGATAATATAATTAAAGAAAATTGCAAACTGTCTGCTTAGTTGGTACTTGGTAGTTGGTAGGTGGTGCGTATGTGTGGGTGTGGTTAGATGAAGGACATGTTGTGTTTGTTGTGTGGAAGGCGCTTCGTGTGTGTTGTTGTGTCCTTGTTTCGTTGAGCAACTAATTTAGTTTAGGTAGCGAAAACAAACAATCAATCAAGGCGGCTGGGCTACAAGCTAACAAAGTATGCAGATTACGAGCTGATATATGTATATATATATCAATATATATATGTGTACGTAGTGGTGACTCCTAAGATCCTCGCCAGCGCCGCTAACCCTCAATCTGGGATCGCAGCCGGGGTCGGGGCAGATCCCCAAACACAGCCTCGCCATGGACGCTCTTGGTCAGCGCCTGGATGCTGGCCGCTATGTCGATGTTGTCCATTCCCTGTTTTAAACACAGAAACATTAGTAATCTTAAGTCATTTGGTTATAATAATCTCAGCTAATCTCACCTCCTCGCATCCCATAACATAATTGTTATTGTTGGCCCCAGCAGCTCGCTCGGCCAGCGTGGTGTTGGCTATCTCAATGGGCAGGCTCCTGGCGAAGTTCATCAGCTGCGCCTGCGTGGGACGACCACCTCGCGTTGGTATGGAAATGGAGCTGTTCAGGTCGAGAGCATCTGTGGGAGGGGAAAAATCAAAATTAATATCTGGTATGGTTCAAAACACTAATCGTGTACCCACCTTCAGCTTCGTCGGCTGCCTCATCGTCCAGCACATTTCCCATGCTGCTCTCCTGCTCCAGATTCTGGAACGGATTATGACGCGGCTGGTGCGACTCCTGCTGGTAGATCATATTGCGAGGGTAGTTCGGCACCGGCACGGACTGCACCGCCGGTGCATCCACATCCTCCAGATCAAACAGGCAGTCATCCGCATCATCTGCAGCGGCCTGCGACGAGGTCACTCCATTGGTGGCCAGCATTTGGGTGGGTTGACCACCACCACCACCCGAACCGCCAGACGATTGCTGTCGGAAGGTGGGACTGTTGCCCACGCTCATGGGCGTGGCTTCTGGGGTGGCGGGCGGTGTGTCAAAGTGCGACATCTTCCTGGCAACCGAGGAGGCACCGGATAATGGCTGCTGCTGTTGCTGCTGCTGTTGCGGCTGCTGGTTCAGCGTGAGGAAGCTGGGTGGATGATTCAGCGTGGTGGTGGGCGTGGTGGGTCCATTTAACTCCCGCCGGCTGCTGATGGTATTCCTGCGCCGGGCAGTGGCACTCTGCGGCTGATTGCTAGCCACTTCCAGGGCGGGGGGCATGGCACGGTCCAGCAGCTCCATGGCCTGCTCGGGCTGCGCACGGATCAACCGCTGCAGCTGCGCCAAGTCCTGGTCCGACTTCTCCCGGAAGCTGTTCAGCAGCTGGAACTGATTGTTGGCATATCGCTCGATCCGGCTGTTCGTCTCCATTATCTCCTCCTGCAATCGCGCCTGCTGATAGGCCTGAATCATCCGGCATCTCTGTGCCCGAGGGTCTATTGAGTTGACAAATGCCTTGCCTAGGCTCAGGCTGGATGCTGAGGCAGATATACCACTGGTAGGTCCCTCTGGCATCGAGTCCTTGCCACTGTCTTTGTCCATGTCCAAGATCAGCAGCTCGAAGGTCTCCGAGTATAACTTGTTGGTTCTGCGCTGCGCTAGCTCCTCGCTGCTGCTCAGCAGCCTGAGGTTGATGAGGTAGAGGGTGGGCGTGGCCCCGGCACCGGCCGTCAGTCGCTTGGCGCACAGCACCTCCTTGCAGTTGATGCACAGGGTCAGCTGCCAGCTTTGGCCAGCGGCGTCTAAGGTGAGGCCGTACAGTAGCTCTCGCTGATTGATCACGGCCACGTTGAGGTCTGGAATGGGTCCATGGGCCTATAAAGATAAAAAAAGTTAAGAAAATTAGTTATGTTTCCATGGATATTAACATAAATAAGTAGAGGATATGATTTAGTAAAGTACAAGTTTTTGTACCAATATTAAATCCCTTAAAGTAATTATTTGTTAATATCCTTTAATTTACAATATTTATTCAGCTTTTTGCCCGGTGAACCCCTTCACTTTTTTTATGACTGTTTTGATAAGAGTTTCCCCACATCGCCTGGTCAATGGCTGATAAAATGGATTACCAATTTCCCCGACCTCGGCTGATACAAACCCATATTTTCTTTGATATTTACTCAGTCAGACAGACAACACCGCGCACACAGTAGTTCAAGTGCAAATTTGTCAATTATGTTCGTTTCGAGTGCTGCACCCGAGGGAGGACTTATCGGAGAACAAGAGACCGATGATGAACACCGAAAACAACAAACAATTAGTGCAATGGCAAAATGCTGTTGGGGCCCAAAAGAACAAAGAGTACAATGCAGACTACTTGAATTATTCAGTACGTAATGGTGACACATCCAGAAGATGTGAGATGGGTAAACAACAGCTCTGATATCAAACAATCAATGGGAAAAGATATGGCAAACATTAGGAAAAAACAAACCAGACATCATCATCATCATAATGCCACCACACTATAAAAGTTACGAGACATGACTTTATACTATACAAACTATAAAATACTATTCCCATAGCTCCCCTTTAAATTAAATGGATAAATTCCTACAAAATTCCCGCATTTTATGCACTATAATTCCGGCATGTTTTCGTTCCACAAAATAGCACGTGTTTGCCGACTGACACAGGAGCGAAAAGCACTTTTTATAGACGTGCTCGGCTAAATTTGACACTTGCCTCCAACACAATTCAAGCAATAATATTCATATAACCCGGACGACGGGCGACAATAAACCAGCCGAGGCAGTGGTTAGGGTGTGAGGGGGCGATACAGGGAATTAAATTGAATTAACGTATGAAATGCAAACGTCGACAGAAATCAAATGACAATGTTGCCCACACCTCCAAGTATGGTCTCTCCTTCCTCCTCCGGGACTGCATCAACCGAACATAACCCATCCACATTATCCACTTCAGGTGAAGATAATTATTAGATCATGACCACAGAATGCCTATCCCCATCCAAACTCAACTTTGTTTTGCTTAAAAATTGGCATAACACCATAAACAATTTAATTTTAATGCAAATACTGACCAAGTTTGGCAAAAAATTCAATAAATTTTGGTTGAAAGTCAGTGGAAACATTTTTTAATTTGTATGCAAATTCATTAGCTGCTATTATAATAATAAAATATTATTTTAATAAAATATATAGTAGAAAACAAAATGAGCTATATTTGTGTTGTGCACATCCTCCATCACTATTTATACATATTGTTTAAACTTAGCCGAGTGAAGCCAATTTCCGGCATTTTAAAATTGCAGCTGCATTCGGCCAGGCGTCTTCTTTTCTAAAATTTGTTTTCGTATCCATTTTGGACAATAACAAGTTGTCGGGTTGGGTCACACCCACTCAAAAAATATTGTTTTCAATGCAAATTCCAAACTTGTTTACACTCGGTGCGGTGCGGTAATATCTAATCAGCCGCAGTCACCGCCGCTTGGCGACAATAATTATATGAATGAGGCACAAATAAAAAGCCGAAGAACAACAAAAACGAGCCCAGTAAATAGCAACAAATGACAATGCAAATGCATTGTTGTCAAGTGTTTTGGCATGTTTGTGCTGTTGTTATTATTATTGCTGCCAGCCAGCCAAACGCATAAACATATTTATGGGCTCAGGCTTATTTGCTCAGTTTAAAATTGCACTTTTATGACTGTTTTCGTAGCTACAAGAGTCTGGGCTCTGGCCTGTTGTTTTTCTTGCTGCTAATTTGCTTCGCAGATACCCTGTAGTAGGTGAGGTATGATTAATCTAGGCAGATGTCGATTGATAACCAGATTAGATTGTGTCGAAAAAATGGGGTGTAAATTTCATACAATCGAAAGGAACACTTGTTAATGGTTTTTAATTTTAGATTTATGACTTTATCTGCTGAATATAATTAAGATTGCCAACATTTAATTGACCTTGATTGAGGCCATTATTAAATGTACAAATTGGGTCGATTGTGGTTTCAAATTGGGTATTTCCTTGTGTTTTATTGTAATTTATTTCACATTTCTTAACCTAGAAAAGAGAGTCCTTGCTTGTGTAGAAGATCCCTCTGCTCTATCTCTCACGCTTTGCCTGCAATGTACAAGCAAAGCTTCCTTACGACCTTATAAATTCCATTCAGTAAGCTGATCTTTAAGAGTGTCACAACTTTTTCCACTCCGATTACAATTGATTGGCATTCCAGCTCTGTTTTTTGGTTGTTTACAAGAAAATAAGTCAAAATACCAGGGTAACTGGGCAATCGATCATCGCTGATCGCCATCCATCATTAATTCTTGATATTTTTTAGCGTTATTTACAGTTTTTATGGCCCGGCTGGCTAAGCTTAAAGTGGGTGTTTTTCTTGTTGACTTGCTCGCGGCTTGGCCCCGACCGCCTGACATTATCAGTTTGGGTTGTAAAACGTTGAGTGGGCTGTCAGGCAGCTCCCCTCCCCCTTGTGGTGCATCCAGGATAAAGACAAGAAAGGGAATTTGTTTTGCCCCCTTTTTTTTTACACAACACATTTTGTAAGAAGTTACAGCGCGCATCTCTCGCTCGCAGTTTGCGCCATTTGCCAAGTGTCAATGACTCTTCTTAGTGACTTTCAGACTGCAATGACAATTCAACAATTGAAGGCAATTCGCTTGAGTTGCTTAATTAACGTAACTGCCTCCTCTCTCTCTGTCTATCTCTCTCTGTTCGAATTATCGACTTCTCTGGCTTAATTGAAATTAAATGTCTGTGCTAATTATGCTGCGGCGCCACCGTTTGGCTAATTAAATAACCGACTTTGACGTATGGCCGTTTGTTTTATGGCCAGGCCCGCCCACATTTGATTAATTGTAATCGCTCTTCGCGTCTTCTGCCCGAAAAAAGAATACAAAAAACAAATCAACCAAAGGTAAAAAAAGCAAAAAACGTATATAATAATAAATAAAACATGGCGTGTTCTTGTTGGATAAGCTTCTTCTGAAAGAGCTAGGAAACAGACGGACGCAGAGCGCAGCTGATTCGCCCGGAGGAAACGCGACGAGGAGCACGTAGTTCAGTTGCAGACGCCGCTCGCATATCGGAAATCAATATAAATCGTTTTAATTGAAGCCCGACATTTAAATAATGTATGCAATCTAAAGGGAATCAGTTGCAATTGTGCCAACTGTCGAATTCGTTGTCAAACTGTCAGCGAGAAACTGTCGTGGATCTCTTAATATGCACAATGGGATATGAAAAAGACGTCTAAAAATGTCTTAAAAAAGTGTCTACATAAAATGTATATTTATGGGGAACATTGGGGGAATAATGAGGACTTTATTAATCTTAAAAGGCAAAATACGGAATGGTTTCAACAGCATTTAGTTAGTAGTTTGTAAAGTTAATTATAAACAAGAACAAGAATGAAAGCTAAATGTATTATTTATTAATTTTTGAATATTATGTAAACACTTACAATAAAAAAAAAATTGTGTAAAAGTTTGTTCATGTTATTTGTGTACAATTTTAATTCAAACGTCCTGGCTAGATCGATTCGGCTGTTATTGCTGATCAAGAATATATATTATTTATAGGGTCGAACATGACTCCTTAATTGCCTTGAAAGCTTCTGACTAAAATTATAGGGTATAAACATAAACATATTTATATTCTTATTAAATATTCGATTTTTGTTTTATTTTAAATTTTTATGACATTAAACAACTATTTTATCATATATGTATGTATGTATGATTGTAATCAATTTTGTAAATGACAAGTAAATGATCTAAGGTGTTTTGAAAAGCAAATAATAAAAATCTACACATAAGCGAGCTGTCTAATGTTTTCTTCTCATTAAAAACAACCTAAGCAGATTAAAAGAAGTTTAATGACATAGCATCGCATAATATAGTCATTAAGTTATATACCCATAAACCCAAGAGTTATGTTTTGGATTCAGACGGGAAGTAAAGAGTGCATTTGAGAGCTATTCGGTTATGCTAAATATCTGATAACGAAGGCTTTTAAAGCTGTTGCGCACTAGAGTTGCCTGGCCGAGTATTTCTATTTTAGTTTTATTTTGTATAATTTTTAATTCTATCCGTCTGACCAACGACTGAAACAATTGAAATTCATATCAGAGTGTCTGGCAATGCAGATCCCGATCCGGATCCCCTCCTCGTCCGGCTTATGCAACCAGAACGATTCCCATAAAACAAACAACTTTAGAGCTCTCAATGTGTGTAATATTTTTTCGCGTTTTGCACATTGCTGCATAATTAATTTGTTGTTGTCGTTGTAGCCACTGGGTGTTGTGTAGTGTAATTGATTGCCCGGCATTAATTAAGCGGGCGGCCCGGCCGACACTCGATGTGTCTAATGGGTCTACTTAGGGTCTGTCAACCTCCACGACGAACGTCTGTCCGATTTTCCCCGTGCCATTTTCTCCTTCTCTTTTTTTCTTTTTCTTTTTTTTTATACATTTCAATTCGCTTTGCATTTTGTACTGGCAGAAAAACAAACAAACAACTTAGACTGTGACCAAAGGTACAGACTAGGGCCAAATCAGATATTTATGACAAAGATTATAAATATTTTAGGTCATTTAAAAGTATACAAAAGTATATACACAAACTACAATAGAATTTGTTGTCACATGTATGTACATACAAGATGGAGCCTTTTAAAAACCATATTTGATAATATGATAATTTTCTAAAACTTGTATTCAAGAGCTTCAGATAGATGTCTTTTTATATATTCAAATATAACTTGATTTATATTTTAATTAGGTTTCATTTTAATATGTTGTATTTATTTATACTTTCAGAGAGGCTGCGCGATAAGCTTTATATTTATAAATATTTTTGATGTTTTATAGAATTAAAAGCAAGTCATTTTGAAGACTTCCACTCGGTGGCTCTTTATCAATATGGCATTTTCTATGCCAAGGGGAAAAGTGAAGAGGGGGCATTAACCTGTTGCAAGTGTTAGCACCTTCGTTAATTACCAATCAATCAGGCCATCAATCATCCGTGTAGATGGCACACCTTTCGCCTAAAAACAACCGAAAAAAAAAACAATAGAAAATAGAAAATAACAATCATTTGCTCCGATTGACGCATTTTCCTTTGTTTTGTTTTCCATTTCTATTTCTATTTTCATCGGATTTTACTTTTTTTATAGCTTTGAGATAACTTGCCTTGTTTCGTTTCATTCGGCAGAAACCGAAACTGAGCCAAAAAGAAAATAAGTTGTAAACAAATCAACTGGCAAAAGAAACTACGAAAATAATCTTTTATAGATTTGGATCCCCCCCTTGCCCGCTGTCTGAAAAGGGGATGCGGGGTGCGCTTTGGGGTGCGACTTTGTTCGCCTCGCTGCTCACGAATAATACAATAATACCCTCTTCCTCTTCATTCTGTCTTTTTTTTCGGTTTTTTAGTTTTGTTTTTTTGTATTTTTTGTGTTGAAAAAAGCAAACACATTTCGCTCAGATACGTCGCCGTCGTTGGCCATTATCATAAACAACTTAGACAGCTGGGGACACACGCGCGTGCGGGGCGTTTTCGCTCTTTCGGATTACGAATTGCCAATTTGTATGGCCGCCGCTTCACTCTGGGCTCTTTTTCGAAAAATTTCCACTACTTCGGCCAGTCCCTGGCCATCTAGGGTCTTTGTTTTGCTATGGTCTTCTTCCTCTTGGGGTTCTCTTCGGGTCTTGGGCCGACTACATGAGTCACTTGGGCGCTTAAGCCCCGATTTAATTCCCTATAAAAGTGTCTTTGGGTCACTTGATGGCTCAAACTGGTTTTATGCAGACTTAACCGGGCTTCTATCTAAAAAGGGTTCTTTAGGTTCTTTTTTTCTGTTTAAAGGGCCCATTGAGTTGATGAAGAAATACGAATTTATTTTTTTAAGCTTCGGAAAGTATGTAAGAGAGCCTATAATAAAGGGGCTCTGAATTGTTTAATTTCGTTTACAGTTTAAAAAAGGGTTAGGATATAAAATAAATTAATTAAGGTGTTTTAAACCCTTTTGAATACTTTTCCTGGGGCTTAATTTTTAATAAATAAATTAAATCTTTTATTATAAGTAAGAAACATCGGTAACTTAGCTCAGTTAAACTCTGAATTAATTCTTAAAAATATATGTATTTTTTTAGTATAATAATTTATTTTTGTGAGAAAAATAATGGTTCTTATGTAAAATTTGTGAACCTATTAGGGAGCTTAAGCATTATTATAATGAAGACTTATTGTTTTTTACACGAGGTAATTGATTATCTTACTCGCCTTTCCCCACACTTTTTTTCTTGTATTACAAAATTAATTGCTGCCATGTTAACTTTCTAAACCCAATTTAAGCTTATTGTTTTTTTTTTTTCATCCCCTTCCTCGTTCACACTTCCCTAATAAAATGTTGCTGCCTTATCTACGAAAAAAACAAAAAAGGGAAAAATAATAAAAAAAAGCGTATCATTCAATGTCGTTTGAAAGCAAAATCTGATAAGGCCCTAGACCCAAAACAACGCGTATAGTCTCGCCAGCCGATGGAGCACTCCACCCCCAACCCCCAAGATATATATTCTCGTATATATATGAATGTTATGAATGCAATCGGGACTAAATAGAATACAGAATGGGAGAGGGAGCGGGAGAGCGTTAGAAAGCTCTGGGAAACGTGCACACGTGTGCTTTGCGCCGATGGCAGATTAAGCGTTTATTTAATGGGTATTGCCTCGAAAGGTGAGCAAATGCCTCGAAGCTCGATTGTTGGCACTTAGGAAAAATTATACGAAAAATAATTGGAGCAATATTGAGCTTTTCTTGCTTTTGAAATAAGATTTCTGTTGCAATTACCTTATATTTAAAACTTATATGATAAAACTCTTCTTATCAAGAAAACTTTTAAACTTTTGTGGTACGGTCATACCATTTTTATATTTTAAAAATACAGTTAAAATTATTTTAAATAAAAATTAGCAAATAAAGTTTTAAAATTCAGGGACTAGACATAGAATTAATTTGGGAAAAACAAATTGCAAATGTTATTAAAACTGTCCACATTGTTTAAAAAAAATACGCAGTGTGACCATGCACCCTGCAGATATGATTACAATATGAATTACTTTTTGTTTATGTTTAGCTAAAACAATAAGTTTAATTTCATTTAAATTTGTTCTTATGACAAACCAAAAAGCCCCAGAATATATATAATCAATAGTATTTGGAATTTGTCCCTGTGCATAACAGTAAATTAGGCGCAACAATGTTTGCCTACCCGGGCAGTGCCAAGCAGAATTCGATAGGAGTAGGGCCAAGATAGGAAAGAAGGGGTATGTAGGGGCAGAGAGGTGTGCCAGGCGTTATCTAAAAACTTTGACAAACAAATTTTCGTTGCCGTGGGTTCTGTTGTTTGCTCAGCGCACAGCACAGCCGGCTGGCTACAACTCAAATTTAATAAACAAACAGAAAAGATGGCGGCATTCTCGGGCCTGCCCAACGTCTGCTGTTAATTGTTAGTTTACTTGCTTTATACACACACTCGTGCACACACCTATACGGATCGGTATAAATAATAATATAAATATATGCCCATATACATACATTCCCTACTGGAATAATGAGATCATCTGTAGCGATCCCAGGAGAAACACCGACTTGAGAACGACTATTTTTGGAGCTGCCGAATTTGTTGATAAGAAGGAAGAAGATTATCAGTGTAAAGGGGCTATTTATAGCTTTTTTTCATTGGATTTTACAAAAGAGGGAAATCTTTGTGATAAGATGTGACCACACAGAAAACTTTAGAATTCAAAAACTATATCTTAACTATCAAATAGAGTTGTACAATTCTTGTAATACTTCAAATATAATTTAGAAGGCCTATTTTTTGCTTGTGCACCTTTACACTTTTCAAACCCTATTTGCATATGAAATTTAGACGTTTTCCGTCCTCTTGTATCGTGTTTATCCAAAGCAAACAAATCTGCGGCCGCACATTTGACACAGTTTTCATTATTTATTTATTTCTCGCCTGACAGCATTCTGCTTTTTTCTTTTCTGCTGCATTGTGTGTTGTTGTGTTGTGCCCCAGAGCAAATATTTATGCGAAACCATCATCATAATTGGGGGGAAGCGAAGAAATTAACCCCTCACCCGAAAAATCACGCAAAGCAAACGTGAGCGATCGGAGAATCAACCCCCCACCACAAACAAAAATCCCACCCCTTTTCGCATTCTTCATCCCTCTCCGCTGGCTGCTCACGCAAAATCAAAATATTCGCGTTTAGATATTTTGAAAATTGCTCGCCGCTCGCCAAGAAGAGGTGTTTGTTCGCTAGTTATTTTTAGGCAGTCGCACACGGTTTCTCAATTCAAGAATTTATGGTTTTGTTTACACGAGATTGTAGAGTGATGCGGTGGTACTTACAAGGCCCGCGGAAAAGGTTAAGAGTTTGCGGCTCGGGCTCATTAAACTGCTCCAAAAGATTGGTTGGTTCAATGGAGAAGCGAAGCCCAAGTGTGGCTTTTATTACCCATACGCCCCGTATGCGTTCGACTGCCTGCCCCATCCAAGGTTATATTTGTTAAAGATTAACATTGGTTTTCAATTAACCGACACGCGCACTTTGAGCAGCTGTGGCTATGAAGGGGGATGGAGGAAGGCAGGGCGCTGAAGAAGGGTGGCGGCGGACACTGATTGACCAGAGTGTCCTTCATCTGGGACTCTGGGAACAATGAAGCTCTGAGCTCTGACCTTGTGAGATATCACGATAGCAGACTCCTGCTGGGGGGATGATTTGTGGCTTTTTAAACGGGGCCAGTGAATTAAAGTAGAGTAATCAAGATTTATTAAAGCAAGATCTCTTAATTGAAAATTAAGTGGTAAAAGATAAACTCATAGTAAATTAATAAATACAATTTCTTGGTCATAGGTTTATAAATCAATCTTTAAGAACTACAAAGGTATAGCAAAATAATATAATAATTTTTTAAAAAACGTTCTTCTTTTTTTATTAAATAAATTAAATTATCTTCCTTTGAGATTAGAAAACAGGTATGTATGTATATAGGCCACAAAACCTTAAAGACCTATAAATATTTTTAATTTCCCCAAATGATTTCGTCAGCTTTGATTGTTGTTGCACCGTCGCAGACAGTTATTAAGCCCACATCGCCTGATTTGTGATAAAATAACGACTTCTCCCCGCCGCCAACTTGGGCCACTTATCATCGTTCCCTTTACTATTATTGTTACACCCAACCCGGGGGGACATAAGTACACATATTGTAGTACTCCACGATTCACAGACTTTACATATGTGATAATGGCTATTTTTAGAGGCCCACAAACGTTGTCATTGCAGCCGCGCCTTATATTTTCCCTCCATTAATATATAAACTTATAACTGATTGATAACTCGTGCTGCTGCTGCTGCTGATGTTTGTTTTGTTGTTTTGCTTGGAGTCGGTGGATTGGAAAAGGGTTTTCGGTTTCATAACACGATTAACTGGGCTAAAAATAAACATGGGCATTAGCATATGAATGCAGCTGCTGATCGTGGTTGTTTTTATTCATCAAAACTCGTTTTTTAATCCACTAAAAGATCAGCCAAAACAGATATGTAGATATTTCCGCAGATGATCGAGAACTTTCCCGAAATCTCAAGACCCTTAATCATTTCAAGTCTCTAATCGGTATTTGTAATCGCAAAACAAATGCAATTTTCAATAGAGCAAAATTTAAAGGCAGACATCGATCGACTGACGACAACAAGACTGCCGGCGATCGCTATACTATATATGTACATTATAATGCCATATTGTACGAGTATCTGTAACAGAACGTGTGTGCTTGTGTGTCGCAGCGCTTTTACCGTTTGATAACCTAGAAAAAAAAAGACTACCATACATAGGTGTGTTTGTGTGTGTGTGGGCGCTGGACAAACGAAAATTGATAAGAGCCGTGCGTGCAATCAAAACTCGCCAGCGTTTGCTTCTTCTTTTTGTCAGTTTGAAGAGCACTGAGCACAATCACATCATCATAGTAACTCTCAAACTGTAAGAGATCAGACTCTTTTCTTGTTAAATATATTTTATAGGTTCTTGTAAATAGATTAGAACCCATGAGAATTTATTATTATACCTTATAATGGAAAGAAAAATTGGGAAGCCTTCTAAAAGATAACCTTGTAAAAAATAAATAATGTAAGCTTTAGAACTTGAAAGTATAATTTTAACAATTAATAAAATAAAAGCGTTTAGTTTATTATTAAGTTATTTTGCATTTCATACTCTTAAGATTTCATTTTAAACGAAATGTAACATAA
Source organism: Drosophila ogumai (assembly GCA_018904815.1). Classification (NCBI taxonomy): domain Eukaryota; kingdom Metazoa; phylum Arthropoda; class Insecta; order Diptera; family Drosophilidae; genus Drosophila; species Drosophila ogumai. Next base: position 25,251 of record JAEIIJ010000930.1, read on the forward strand.
AGATAATTCCGTTTATTACTTCCAAGTTATTTCATTATCATTTGCAGCTGGCCATAAAACCCATTAGTACCAATAACCACAAATTTGTGTTATTTCTGTATTCAATTATGATTGGCAGATGTCATGTTCGGAGCGAATTTCAAAATGAAAAGAGCCTATTGTCACACAATTTAATTTGTGTGTCATACAAAACATAGGGAAGTTCGAGAGATGAACAAAATTCGAGCATAGCCTTGTAATAATAGCTCATCAAGAGATGTCGTATCTTGCCATATGTCGTCCAGCGTTTCAACAAATTTGATGCATAAATTCATAATTTAAACATTTCGGTGGTGCCTACGCAGTTTGAGAGCTTTGCGGGAAAAGAGTGCGTAGCGGCGGGGCGTCTGTCAACTGGCCCATCAAGTGGGCCCGAAAAAAACCATTCGGATAGTCGAGCTTCCTCCATCTCTTAGTGCCTTAGTGACCCCCTACCCAGCTTTTGAATATATATATTTGTATATATTGTGCTCGTGAGTCTTTTGTGTGTCTACACATAGAAAAACTGTCTATCAAATCGGGATTTTTCTAACCAAAAAAAAACTATCTGTGGTAGTCCTTTTAGAGATTATTATAAAAACACACTACCTAAATACTGGGTAAATCAATTAATATATTTATACTGCTAATATAATAATACAGTAAGATTTTCAAATGAATAACTTTCGATTTTGTTGCCTGCTTGCAGATTTTTGAGTAACTCCCCCTTCTGTTTTTGCGCCCAGTGGGGCTTTTCGAAGACTTCTCCGCCACCTCATCCCGGACTCCATCCGATTTACGGCGGTCCAGTACACCCGGCCGGTCGCATTTGGAAATCTCGAAAACTTGTTTATCCAACACACAACACAAGCTTGCGCGCACACTCACACACGCTTATGCGGCAAAAGCAAAGAGATGGGGGAAAAAATTATAAACAAGTTTTTTGTTTTGTATTTCGGCTCGGCTGTTGTTGTTCTTCCTCTGCCTCTGTCTTTGCCCCTACACCCCCCAAGCCACCCCCTCTTATGGTGCTCTTTGTGCTTTTTACTTCTTGCTTGTGTTTTGTCGCTGGTTTCGTAATTTATTCTAAAAGCGTTCCGTTTTGGCTCTATATAGAGAATAAACATACATATATACACACGGGCCTGGCTGCCTGCCGCCTTACATACATACATACGTATGTATATATCTTTTATACAATGTGGATGGATATATGCCATGATGTGTATTTGAATAAAAGTAATACCCTGAGTGATATTGAGATATGACATATCATTTGTGAGTTGTTCTTTTATTATGCAATCACATCATTGTCTTACTTTTAATATGCTGACGTTCTGTGTAATAAATTATTTATTTATTTTGGTAAAAAATGTATTTTAATATTTATCAAACTCTACACGAAAGATCCCAATGGATCCTTTTTATTTATCCCCCCAAAGTAATAACTTGTTTTCCTATTAAATTCTCTCCCTAGGGTATTTGTTATTCGATGCGTATTTTTCAAAATCTATATTTCTCATTTTCTACGGGGTTTTGTTTTGTTTTGAGCTCTGAATTATTCAAAATAACACTTTTGGTCTATTTGCCTGTATTGTTGTTGCTGTACGCCTCAGCGCTTTTGAAGTGGGTGCAACACAAAAACAACAATATGGTTATATAGTCGCAATATCTGACGATCTCTAAACCACAAAAACAACACAACACAGTACAAATAACAAGACGTAGCTTTATTGAACAATTCAATTTTGCTCGATTCGAGTTACCAGCCTGCGGTTTGTATGTGCAATTGTTTAATGATATTAAAATTAAAAGAGGAATTAACAATTACAATTACGAACCCTGCGCGCTTTCCCACCTAATTCTCAAACTTCGAAATTTGGCCACTCTTTCTCTCCCTCCCACCCTCTCAGGTGCTGTCAAAATGTGACAAGTGCCGGCAAAGAAATGAGAGGGAATAGAGAGATTTAACCTTGAAAAGTGTGGACAAGACAACACGGCGATGACGCAGAGATTCTGATTTCGATTCTGTTTCGGATTTGGATGAGAAGGTAGAAACCCCAAAAGTATGATGGAAAAATACAGTACAATTAAATAATAACCATTACAGGCATAAATTGTGAGGTAAGCTCTATTCCCGCAGGAAAGTAGTACACATAAAACATTGTTTTATGCCAGCTCACAAAATAAACAACTTAATTTATAAGACAAAATGTGTAAATAAAAATAAATATTCCAATTTATCAGTCGTGTACTACAAATAAATAAACACATCTATACATTAAAAAGTAGGGAAGAGTTCTTAATGGTAAATTTATGAAGGGAAGCCATAAATTTTATAGCACGCTAATGTCAAATATAATAGAACCTGTTTATGGCTCCAATTTATGCACATAATTTGACTGAAATATGGCACAAATAAATTACTTAATAAACGGGAAAAGTAAGTAACAATGGAAAGTTACAAAGTCCCTATTTATTTGCTAATAAAAACCCCAAATAAACAACATATTTATTTCTTTAAGATAAGTAAATAAGTGGATCGTAAAATCCATCTAAATATTTTTTCTTTTCAAAAATTCCCCATATAAACAATGACTAATGGAAAGTTCTTAGTGGGGTGTCTTAAATTGTACCTCATTCTAACTGGAAAGTTCAAATAAACAACTTAACACGTCAAAATATAGATATGGTAAATTGCGAAAACAGATTAAAACTTTGATTGAAAGATATTTAATTGCACCTTAAGTACTTATAAATTTTTTTAAAGATTGCATTTTTAGGATTTAATAGTATCAAAGGAAGTTTAAATTGTATTAAATTTTTTTTTTTGTATGTTTTAAGATAAACTAAAATCTATTCAATGTAATCACAACTCCATTAAAACTTGTATTTATAAGGTTATGAAATAATGTAAATAAATAAACAAAATATACATACTTTCTTTAAAGCAGATTAACTAACACAAGTTGCCTAAAAGTTCCGAGAAATCCCCTACATCTTAAGTAAAGAGTGCCAAAAAGTGGAAAAGTGTTATTATTAACCCATGAACTTTTGCAAACTGACTTCAGCACTTAACCCCTGAATGCCAGGACCGCCCTTTTTGTGACGTTTTATTGTAATTTTATTTTTTGTGGGTTTTCTTTTGGTACCGAAAACAAAGTGGAAATTCTCGGTACGAAATTATGCAAATTATTTACAACTGAGGGCGTGACAAATGGAGGGCAGAGGCGCATAAATCATAAAAAACGCGAGTGAAAACGACGAAAAGTAACGTGAGGGAAAAACAGAAGCTGACGCAGGAAACTAAAAATACGAAAATACCGGCGATCAGGTTAAAAAAAAGAAGAAATAAAGAGAAGCGAACGAAAAAAGAAAACAGGGTGTTCCTGTGTAAAAAGGAGCGGCGGATAAACAGGTGCGGGAAGGGGGATCTTGAGGAGCGGAAGACGGTGGACAGAGGAGAAAGATGCGGGAGTTGCACTTGGGCAGGCCAAAAATAAACCAGAATGTGAGGATTGCTCACGATTTTCCCATGAGCAGCGAATGGATGACCCTATTTTTCCGCTACCCCTGCCCCTCCCAGCAGTTCCCGACCATTCCCTACATCCCTATCCCTATCCCGTCCCTTCCACACCATTTTCCATGCTCATTCCTATTACCATTCCCGGTTCCCGATTCCAGGCCTATGGTCCTATGTTTGCCTTCCGCGTGTGACTACATGTGTGTGTGTGATTGTGCGTGCCTTAAGAATAGGCGGCACAGGCAGAAACGGCGAAAAGCAAAAGCAAAGGCAAAAGCCATAGGCCGGCACACAAAGCATAAAGAACGATAATAAACACACACCAGCACACGTCGCGGCAGAATACAAGGCAAATACAGTGAAAATCGCTTAACAATTACCGATTTAAGGGGAACCTAAACTAGTTTTCAGCTCTCTGAGATTATATCGCATAAATGCGGACATGGCATTGCGAAAATAATCGCTCAAGCTCTTTTTTTGTTTAAGATTTTTCTTTAAACAAATCTGGGATTAATTCTATTTGAAAAAAAGGGATAACAGTTTTTTATTAATCTTACTGTGACCCAAACAAAGTTTAAAGAATAAATTTTCCAAATTAATTCAATATTTTTCCTGATTTCTTGGCTTTCTTTATCCTTGAATATCCACTGTATTCCCGCGAGAGCAAGAGCGAAGGAGAGCGAGCGAGCATAGGCCTTTTTCGCCCATTGTTGTTGCTTTTTATGCTGCGCTGTTGTTGCCTTTGGCTTTGCCTACCCCCCAATCAATACTGGAACATGCTCGCTCTCGCTCACTCTAACGTACACACGAGAATCGTATTCAGAACGATAGCACTAATCGGGTGACGAACTATATAGAAAAGTGTACATACAGATATCACTTACGTTCTTGAAGAAGTCCATGAACTGGCTGTGGTAGATGAAATCCCTGGGATATTTCTGCTGGAACACCTGCGACAGTAGGATCGACGGTGGGACCTCGCCGGCGGCTGTCCCGCTCGCACCTGGATTGCCATTGCCGTTACCGTTAGAGTTGAACCCAACTCCACCGCTGGTGCTGCGCTGCAATTTCGAAGTCGAAGCAACGAAATTCGAGCATTTGCACGAGATCAACATGATTTGTTTTCGTAGCTTTTCTGTTTTTGCCGGGTCTCTATGATAACGGTATTTGCCTGCTGATGCTGTCTAACACTCTTTCTTCACACACACACACTCTTCTTATTTCACTCTGGCGTAAGGAAACACTTTAGCTGTTCTTCTTATTCTCCTCTTTACCTCCTTATTTATATTTCGGCAAGCGTAAAACAACAACAACGCGAGTTGGAAGGATTCTCGCGTAGTACACCGTTTTGCTTCGTTCCAAGTCGTTTTTAATTCAAAATAAAAACTCTGTAGTTTGGTCAAAAGCGTGTTAGCGTTTGTGGGAGTTTTCAGTTTTAGTTTTTACGAGTTTAATTAAAGCGCTTGCAACCAAAGTGGACGAAAACAATCGAAAATCAGCCGATATACGCACCCACAACCGACCGATTCAATTTTTTTTTTGTTTTGCTTTGCTTTTTGTAGGGCTGTTGATAATATATCAAAATATCCCTGGAAATGGTAGTGAAATTTTTTTGCCCAAAATATCGCGATATTTTTTCCTTGGTCACTCTGAACTTCATCAACGGCCGATCTGGTACTTTTGATCGCTCGAACACGAAATGTCTGGCAATGTTGGTCGCAAAACGCTAATTTGCATTTAGCAAAGTTTCACACCAATTTTTAGCGCTGCCAGAGAAATTAAGAAAGTGGGTATCTCTGATAAACAGGTGGGAAACGTTGCTTTAAAAAATACGTTTAAATTTTAATATTATATTTATAATTAAAAGTGACATTTTTTTTTCCAATTTACGACGAATCATGACATTGGATTTTGGAAAGTAAAATTAAGGATTGTGTCCTCCTAGACCGAGACTGGTATGGGAATCGCCTTATATGTTGTTCTTAAGAATTACACCTTGAATTATTTCATTAAAACGAGCGGCCACTAATTATGAAGCCACGCTTTAATGAGACATTATTTTAGCAGCAATTACCTTCTGAGCTGATTTCTTCTTCCTGAAAATTCTGTTGTATTCCTGTAATTGCGATTTCCAACAGCAATTGCATTTTTGAAGTAGTACTTCCGGTTTTGCGCTGCTCCTTTTTGGCCTCTTTAAATTAAATCCCAAACGTTTATTTACTTTCTTAAGTTATTTATTTTTTAAAATAAAAAAAAAAACTAAGCATAAGTAGTAGTAGTAAGAAAATTCTGTAATTATTCTTAATTGGAAGCAACATTGAGCCATATTTAAAATATTTCACAAATTCTATAAAAGTAAATTGTTAATTGAAACTCTTTAAAGTTTTATTGGCGGCAATGACAAATGTCTGCTTAGATTTACGAGCAAGTTATTCACTATCAGATCGTAAGAGCTTGACCCCATTTTAAGCCAAGTGATAGAAAGACACGAATTAAAGAGGTAAAAGTTGGAATTACACAGAAAATAAATTTTATTTTATTTCATATAAGAAAAATATTTAAATTACATTTTTTATTTTATTAGTATTATATTATCTATTTTGGGTTTTGATTTCTTTATGATCAAAATTAACTCTATTGTTTGTTTGTTTTAAATTTGTATATAATACATTTAATAATAATAATAATAATTTAATAAATATTAACTTAAAAGGCTTCCAATTTTTTTGAAAACTAAACCAATTTCAAGCTGCACAAGCTTGCCTGTAGTCAGCGTCACAAATTGCCCCACAATTTTAAGGGGCTCCTTGACTTTCCCAATTCTGGAGCTGGAACTGGAGCGGGCTGAGGCTGGGGCCCGCCCCCTCGTCATCATTGCAGTGTCAATGAACGCGGCGGCTTCAGGCAAGACCGGCAATCAAATTACAAGCCCGGCTCCGTGACGTACTGATCGGCTCTCTGAGTCCCTCACTGATTGCCCAAAATAAACACCGACCCATACCGAGAGCAGTTTCGCTTTCATCGCGCGCTCGGTTTGTTTTAGTTGGTGTTTTTTTTTTGCTGTTTTTTAATGGCTTGATACCTGTTCACGTGCGTTTAGCCACTGGCGGAGTTTATAAAGGTTCGGATCGCAGCGAAGGGCGCCACAGTTTCTCGGAAAGACGCGAAGCTGCGTCGTGAGCCGCGCTCCAAAATCAAACATAATTTTCAAATCCCCGCGTTTTCGATTTCAAACACCCAACGGAAAATAATAAATAAACAAACGGACAAAAATAATAACAAACAAAAAAATTGTCTTGTTGAATTAAAAAGCAGCCACCAAGGACAGTTCTACATTGATTGGATAATCACTGTGTGTGTGTGCTTTGCCTTTGAAAAGTAGGTCGATTTGCAAATTTTGTGTTTAAATTTAAATTTGTGTTTGTTTGCATTTTGATTAAATCCGGGATTGGAATTCAAATCCACGCCTTGACCTTTGAGTCGCCAAAATAAAAAGCTTTGTTCGGAAAAGGAGCAAAAAATAAATCACCATTTTGCTTATGACACTTTCATTAATAACCCAAAAATCAAACTATGCAGACATGTAAGCCAGCAAACATGGCAAAACCAGACCCAGCTTTTGCGAATATTAGTTACAAAACCATCACAGAAACTAGCAAAAAAAAAGATAAAAAAAACTAGGCGATCGACATCCCGAATCGCTGGCAAAGTTAAGGTGAAGGTTCATTTGCATAGCAAAAAAAAATAAATATAATTCGTGTGGATGCGATGAAGCCAAGCGCAGCTTTACGCAGATTTACGATTTACCCTTGAAACGGATTCATCGAAAAGCCATTAGCTGCCATAAAATGCAAACTGGCTATCGGGGGGGCTTTTTACATCTATCTCGGCAACGTCGACGACATCTTCGAGAGCAAAGAAAACACTGGAATTGGCTATAGCCACCAAATACTAGATGGCATAATGCCCACGCCAGTGCCAAAATTGGCGAAAAAACACCCGGAGGGGCATAATTCTCACATTTCTACCGAAAATCAACCTAAGTCAACATCGTTTCGGGATAAGTAGTATTTATATTTGGGCAAACAGCAATTTCGCGGCTTATAATTTATGCATGTAAATTCTGGATGCACGTGTCTTGTATTCATCCCTAGATAACATCTATAGTCGTTGACCTTTTGGCCAATTTGTGTATTATTGGGCCTCATAAAAAGTAACATTGAACTTTGGTAATGAATAAATAGAGGCTACTTGAGACCTTATGAATCAGCGCGAGTGACAAGTTCGATTGGTGTTATTTTTGTAATATTATTATTATTTTTTTTGCAAACCTTCAGGTGACTGTCTAGTGTATTTTCGCAGGTGAATTTCGCTTGAATTCATCAAACTAATCCGCAACAATGAAGTGGGTCTGACATTGAGGCGCACTTACGGCTTGGATGGGGCTAATTGATGTTTGGATTGAACTCAAACTTCCACTCGAGCGGCCACTTCCATGTTCTGTGATCTCTCATGTTACGCACTTCCTTCTCCCAGGGAAGTTTTTACGAGATTAGCCCTCTATGAAAAAAATAATTAACTTAAAAAACTAGGAGGTGGAAGTCTGATTCATTTAAAATATATTTTAAATATATATATAGTCCGTTTTCAGATGAGTAATAATATTTTAAGACGCTCATAGTCCATTCAATTAACTTGGCCAGGTTGAGAAAGGGTTAACCACACTTCAAGAACAAACAAAGCTGGAACTGTCTGACGCAGGGGCCTTACACCTGAGTCACAAGCCTCGCCCCTCTGTCCAAATATGTTCCGGTAGGAAGTCATCGTAACCGTAACCGTGTTTGTTTTCCCAAGTTCTCCCCCACTTTGTATTTTCTAAGGGCTTTTGCTAAACAATTAAACAACTCCTCTCGCTTTCCACTTCCAGCTGCCGCTTGTTAGCGGTCCATCGGCATGAAGGGGCACTGGAGAGTGGTCATAGCCGTCGGCATTTTGGCCCTGGCCATCGATGGAGCCATTAACGAATCCACAGTTCGTCGCCAACGCTATGATTATGGTTTATTCAATGACAGCCTGGACTTGGCTACGGAACTGGTCATCTCAGAGATCCTGACGGAAGATGAGCAGGTCAGATTGGAGTCCAAGCACGAGCCACACCTCATCCGAAGCTCTGTTATCTTTGGGCTAACCAAAGCCTCCAACGAGAGTAGGGTGAGTCCCAGCTGCCATGCCCAGCTGCAGCAGGTGCAGCGGGGAATCCTTACCAAGCAGCCATGGGCTATGAAGGGTAAGTGAACTTCGAAAGGAAAGAGGATAAATATTATATAACACCTTACCACCTCCAGTGCTCGACGCTTCTGGGACCAAGCCTTCGGGCTTTGTTTTTGGCCAGAACTACTGGCTGGGTAGCCGGGAGGCTTGCCGTGGCGTCCAACGACCCGTGGGAATCACTCTCTCCCGGAATTACGAACGCGTCATGCATTATGGGATACTCACCCAGCAGGCTCCCTTCGATATGGACTACCGGGTTATATACCTGCGTCACCAATCCCCCTGGCAGGTGGAGATCAAGGTCATGTCCGAGCAGGTGCTGCACATCGGCCTGTGCCTGCCGAGTGCTTGTGGCTCCGAGGAAGTAAAGCAGCTGGCCAGGGACTATGTGGCTGAGGGAACGTTCGCCGAGGATGACATCTTCGACATGCAGCCGGAGGTGATGTACATGAAGGACCTCAAGCTGAGCGAGCGTTTCTTCCAGCGTCCCACCTTCCGAATGGTGGTGGCTGCGCTCCTGGTGACCGGAGCTCTGATGCTCTGTGCCCAGCAGCTGCGCGTGGCCAAGCGCGGCGATGAACCGGAAACGGGTCTGGCTCCTGTCGAGTCCGAGCTGTGGCAGGCGCTGGACTCCCTTCTCAAGTGGCAGCCCCTCCAGAATGTGGTGTCCTGCTTCGATGTGGCGGATAATTGGAAAAGGATATCTGCTATGCGCGAGAATCGGTCTGGAGAGATTCCCATTATGAATGGCCTGCGATCGGTGTGTGCCATCTGGATCCTGATCTTCCACGTGGTGTGGTATATGTACTTTACCGTGCACAACAAAACAGTGCTGATTTCGTATGCCGAGAAGGCGGTCTTCCAATATGTTTCAACAGCTCCGCTCCTTGTGGATGTCTTCTTTACAATTAGGTGAGTGTAAGGATATCCGTTTGAGATCTATGTATTTAAATATTGGGCACCCTTAGCGGCTTCCTGCAAACCTACAACTTCCTGAGGAATGCCAAGCAGCTGGATACAGTGCGTCGCAATGGCCTGGCTGGCAATGCAAAGCTCTTTGGCAAGCTTTTGTTTCATCGCTATCTCCGTCTGGGTCCACTCTACCTGGTGGTGATGGGCAGCGTAGACCTGGCTTTCGCCTACATCGGGGACGTGTCCGTCTTCCACATCAACGAGAGATTCGATGAGCTGTGCACGGAGCACTGGTGGCGCAACCTTCTTTTCATCCAGAACCTTTTTGATCATCGCGAGATGTGTGCCAATTGGAGCTGGAGTCTGGCCTGCGACATGCAGTTCTTCCTGCTGGCCAACCTTGTGCTCTTCGTCTACGCCAGGTGAGTGTCTTGAGGGGAGGGAAAGGAAAACATGTTCACAGGATTAACTCCTTACAGACACCCCAAGGCGGCCAAGGCAGTCACGCTGACCGGACTTGTGGCCACCATAACCTGGTCCTATGGCATCGGCATCAACCACAAGTTTGAGTTCTCCTTCGACGCCACCTACGCAACTGGCACCCAGATATACACGAGTCCCTTTGTGAGGATCCTGCCGTACATTGTGGGCGCCATTGCCGCCTGGTGTCTCCAGGAACAGCGCTTCCAAATGGAGCTGAGCGAACAGCAGACCCGCTGGCTATGGCACCTCAGCGGACAGGTCTTCCTGGGCTGCATTTACTCCACGGTTAAACGGGATCTGGGCCACCTCATCACCATATCACTGTTCGTGCTGGGCCGGGGACTGTTCTCGCTCACCGTTTGCTGGATGGTCGTGGGCAGTGCCTCGGGGAGCGGCGTCTGGTGGTCACGACTGTTGGAGGCCAAGTGCTTCCAGCACCTGAATCGTTTGTCCTATGCCATATATCTCCTGAATCCCCTGGTGATAGCCCTCGTCTACAGTCTGACCAGTACAAGTTCCGCGGCGGATCCTTTCATGCTGGTGGGTTATCCTCTAAGCGTATATAGTTAATATGTGTATTAATGTCTTTCCTATTTCAAGAGCGTCGTGTGTTGCGGATTCACCATGATCGTGTACCTAGCCTCCATAGCCTTTTCGCTGGCCTTTGAGCTGCCATACAGCAATCTGTCCGGATTGCTGCTCAGACGCGAGGGAAAGCCCAAGAGCTCCTGAACTGTGATTACCACCTTCCATTGTTAACATCGCATTTAAGTCAGTTATTAATAAGAAACTTTAGATATACAAAAGATTTGTTGGGTTTTCTTTTTTAGGAAACTTTCCGATTTATTCAGCTGAAATTTCTTAAGGACAATCAAGATCAATTTGGATTCACTGTCAATAATTTAGATGCTTTCGGAATATCTTCGTGAATTAGAATTAGGAAGCAGAAAAAATATGTTCATCCAACTCGTATCGCCTCAAGCGCTCATAAAATTGGCCAAAGAAGAAGGACTCGGCTTTAACCAGATTGTAGGCTCTGAAAAAGGATTCGGACTGGAACCTAACGTTGTACAGCCACGCGCAATGGGCGGGCATCCGATAAATATGATTGAAAGGAAGGTCCATTTCGCATGGCATATGCAGGGTTTCGAAATTGAAGGGCATTGTTACTTCGTAGTAACTCGCCCTTTTTCTGGGAATATGCTTAACCGCAGTTTTTTCAGTTTCCAATTCCAACGTAGGTCCAGTGGAGTTCTTCTTTATTGTCGCTTCCGGAAAATCGCTTTTGGTGGAGTTGTTTTTCTCTATTGGCAGAGAGGGAGTCAGAGTTGGAACGACAGTGGCTTTCGCTGAAGACTGATCTGTTTCACGGGGAATGTGCTTAATCCGAGTGGGCACATCTTCAGTGGTTCGGATGGGGATGACGGTTCCAAGGATGGTCTGCCCTGGAGCTATAGAAGCAGAGGAGGATTCCAAAAAAACGGACTTGGCATTTCCGAACGAGAAAAAGCACTGCACGAGGTTCGTTGTTCGCTTTATCTATTAAGATTAATTATGTTGGATAACTTACCGTTTCGAATACAAAAAAACAAAGAACAAATGCACTTTTCATTACTGTTGTGTTAAAAAACTCGTGTGTACTGAAAATGTAAAATATATTTCGTGCTATTTTGACAACAAAATCAACCAAAAATACGACTGAAATAAATTTTACTTAAAAATATTCAAAGTTTTATCAATTATTTTTGATTTAAAATTTAAGAGAACTTAGAAATAAAAAAAACGATAGGTTTTTATATTTTAAAAAAGATGAAGAACTGTGCAAACTCTGAAATAATTAATTTTAAATTAATAATCAAATTCGGCAAAACGCAGATCGCTAATATAAAAATACTGACATTCTGATTTCCGATATTTAATTATGAGACTTAACCCTTTTTAAACCGTGATTTACTGTTTTAAATAATATATTTAAAATAAATTAATTTAAAATAACATTCAGCATTGTTTATATACATTTATACAACATATTTTCTTTTTAATTAAAGTATAGGATAAAATAAATTTAATACTCCTCAAAAATAAAGTTCATATAGAATATTAATAAAAAAAACACAGGTTACAACCTTTTTATATAAAAAATTAATATTAAATTAAAAACTTTAATTATACCTATAGGTTAGCTAGCCCTCTTTTGGCCAAGGTTACAAGTTTTTATGTATGGTGGTGTATACTTTTGGGGGCGTGTCTGTATCTGTCCCGTCGGTTCAATTTGATTTTGTTTGATTTTTATATAATCGAAGGCGACTAGACCTTGAGCCTGAAGAACCTTGAAAACTCTAAAATAATTATCATTAAATTAAAAACTCTAATTCGGCATAACGCAGGTCGTTAATATAAAAACAAGGCATGCAAAAAAACTCAACTTGAGATGCGTAAAGTGTAGCCTGCTTGTAGGCCGAAATATATTAATGTAATTGGCAAACAATATTTATAATTCACGGCATACTTCTAGGCCGAAAATAACTCAACGTCCCTTCAGTCGCCGTAAGTCAACACTACTTTGGGGTGGATTGGGTTATTTCTCAAAATGCAGCCCAGGAAATAATTTTGCTTAAAAAATAAGTAGCTTAGACTAAAAAATATTCAATAAAATGTTTCTAAACCTATTTTTTTGCCCAGCCAATTTAAATTTAGGGAAATGCGTGTCAGTGTGACCCTACTCATGGCTTTTCTTTAATTTCGTTGGTCACACTGGTTCCGAGCAGAATAAATTGCAATTTGCACAAAATATTTAAAGTTAGTACTAATAGTTTTTAAAAGATGCAAATTCTATAAGCTTTTCCATTTTCCAATATGCCAGACATAGCCTTAAGTAAGCTAAGCTAGCAACAGTGATTAGGAGCAACAGATACTTTCAAGATGCCCAAAGAGGACGCGGAACTGGCGGGGGGCTCCGCAGCGACCGCCAAAGACAGCAACGAGGTGCCGCCGGTGGAGAACGCCATCAAGGAGACCGATGCATCCGTTCCCGCTTCTGCTCCTGGCTCGGTTAGTGTCTCCGCCAGTGGCAGCAGCGGCTCGGCCACGCCTCCGCCCGCCAATGAGGATGCGGACGAGGCGGAACTGCTGGAGCGCATGCGCGGTGACGCTGTGGGTGAGACCATGTACAGCAGCCGGTTCATCCTGCAGACGGTTATGAAGCTGGTGCAGCTGCAGCCTGATTCCCCACTGGAGCAGCAACTGGAGGACGACCTGTGCAAGGTGTGGGACATGTCTGTTTCCCCCGAGGTGGTTACGCTTCTCCTGGAGAACGATGCCGTCGATCCTATAATGTACTCGCTGATTGATGGCTGTGAGGATGTCCGGCTCTATGAGATCCTTATTGGACTGCTGGGCAACATGTGCGCCCAGGTGGAGTGCGCCGAGCTGCTCACCTGCTCACCCCAATCGATGGAGACGCTGTTCAAGCTGGCCAACTGCCTGGACACCGGTATGCTGATCCAGCTCATGCGCCTCTACCAGTACATCATGGCCCATGTGCTGAGCGGCAAGGAGCAGTTCGCCGTGGACTGGTATGTCTGCTTTGCCGCCTTCGAGAACTCGGCCCAGAACCTGGGCAGGATACTGCAGCAGTCCGTGAGCGATGAGCTGCTGATAGCCGCCCTGAAGGCAACCAATGCCATCTTGGCCAGTTGCGCCCTGGTGGAGGAGGAGAACGCCAATTCGTCGCTTAAGTTGAAGCCTTTTGCAGAGGTCTTTCTCGTGCAGGAACTCTGCGATGGTGTCAATAGCGCCTTTCTGCGACTCATGCGCGATGATCAGGCCAAGCTGGCCGATGAGGAGGGAGGTGAGGAGAACGGAGAAGTACCAGCAGCCGGCGTTCCACCCACGGACAACGAAGAGGATGCCGATGTGGGGTACAAGTCGTGCGCTCCGAAAATAACCTGTGATGTGGAGATCATACAAACCTACCTCAACATATGCACTATACTGGTTCAGCTGCCCGAGGCGCAGGCCTCCATGGATGTGTACGCGCCCAGCATAGTAAATTGCCTAACGCGGATATTGCAATTCCTGCAGCAGCCGCTACAACTCATTCCATTGGGCGAGCGACAGGAGGAGTATCTGGAGGATCTGGCGCACATATGGAGTGTAAGATGTCTCAGGTTAATTACAAATCACTGCAAACTAATTTATATTTATTCTAGCGCCTCAAGTACCGCTATCAGAAGGAGGCCTTCACCAACCTTCTGGAAGTCTGGTACAGACTGAAGCAGCACACGGATAACTATACAGAGAAGGACGAGGAGGCCAGCGAATTTGAGGAGGAGGATGAGGAAGACGCTCCCAAGGAGCAGTATGTGGAGAATGCCTTTAAAATGTTGCGGCTGCTGGCCTGCGTTTTGATTAAGGAAGAAAGCGCAGATCTCCAAGAGATGGGCAAAGAGAAAGTGCGGCTTTTTGTGGCCTCTCTGAAGGCCGAGGAAGATGCCATCTTTTCCAAGGCTCTCGAATGCCTGAGCGATTATACGGATAACGAGTCGGCAGGCCAAGCCTAAAGAAAAATACCTCCATGAAGGAAAAAAACAAAAATGACTGAGATTGTAGCTTACAGCACAATATATTCTTAACTTAGTGATCCGCTCTTCCATATTTAACTAGACGGGGTTGGTTCGTTGCTGGCGTTCTGCAGTTTCTGGCGCATCATATCGCTCCACGACTGTTTGCCCAGGCGGACGCCCTTCTCTCCCTTGCTACTAACCATCAACTTGTGATTGTTTTCATTGCTGAGAAGGAATCGGCTCTTGTCCTCGCTTAATGCATGCGCCAAGTGCTCCAATTCGGTTTCCAAACTGATATTCGAGGCTCCCACATCGATATTTAGATCCTGCTCAATGGTTTGCGATATGTAAATGACGGCCTCATCTGTCAGGTTCTGAGCATCGATCTTGTTGTGTCCCACGAGCTCGGAGAGCTGTATATTTAGACTGCCACCTTTGGTCACCACCTGGAGATTGCCATGGACACCAGCTGGAATTTTGAGTCTGAGTTTACACTGTTCGTGGTGTACTTTAGGCATTTACTCACTCATGTTTAGATCCGCCGAATCGTGGACTTGAACTTGGCTGGTTTTGTGAACATTTTTTAGGTCCAAGCGGCCGGTTGCTGTTTGAAACTTTGACTCTTCCACGTAACAACAATCGGTTAATATGCTTCCGCTCTTGGTGGAGGCTCTCAAGCTGTCTCCCTGCAGTTTGTCCATGCTGATGTTCTGTAGGTGCAATATCGGAGAAGCTAAATGGAGAGCTCTGTTTGATGTAAATCAATTCTCACCCCATTGTGTGTCTCTATTTCGGTGATCTTTCCGAGCAAAGTGCCTTGGCATATGATGTTGCCATTCTCGCTGTACAGGCTAATGTTGGTGGCCTTCACGTTCTTGGTGAGGATTCCACCTTCAGCCTTAACCTGCAGAAGCTCACTCTGGATTCCCTCTACCCGCACATTGGCCTTTCCCGCAGCGCAGACATCGGAACGCACGGGAACTTGTAGAACGCACTCGAAGGACGAGGGCTGTTCGGTCAGCTTCTTGACCACCACGCTGACCTCCTTGTTGTCGTCCGACACCTTGACGTCCAGCGTGACATTTGAGTTCTTCACAGGGCCACCGCAAAGTTGGGCTATGAAGACGTCGCCGCTGGTGTACTGATGCACGTCGGCGGGCTGGACGCGGACAAAGATATCGGACTTAACGTCGATTCTTGCAAAGGGATTTACATAATGCAGGATCTCCTGGTGCACCATGCGCTTGTTGGAGGACATGCTTGGCTTGAAATCCACGCGAAGCTTCTTGGCGTAGTGCCGCTGGTGTTTGTATATGTGCGTGCACAAGCGTTGCAGCAGTTGCATTATATTTCAAGAAACCAAAAAAGACAACAGACTAACTTTGTTTACTTATTCAAATGCACAGCTGGTTTTGTGGAGTGTTGAATACTGCCGTTTTGGCAGTGCTTCCCAGCACTGGCTGTTATCGATTGCCGCGCCCGTTGGCCAACACTGCTGTCCGTCATTTTCCAGTTGGAGTTTTTCAGGTTCAGCGACAGTTGCAGTTTTTTTGGTGCGCAGCAGGAAATCGTTTAGACCAGTCAATTTTTTCACGAATATATCAGCAAAATGTCTGGCAAAGATAGGCTACCGATTTTCCCCTCCCGAGGCGCCCAGATGTTGATGAAGGCCCGCCTGGCGGGCGCCCAAAAGGGCCACGGACTGCTGAAGAAGAAGGCTGACGCCCTCCAGATGCGATTCCGCATGATTCTGGGCAAAATCATTGAGACGAAGACCCTGATGGGCGACGTTATGAAAGAGGCGGCCTTCTCGCTGGCGGAGGCCAAGTTCACCTCGGGCGACATCAACCAGGTGGTCCTCCAGAACGTTACCAAGGCACAGATCAAGATCCGCACCAAGAAGGACAACGTGGCTGGCGTTACCCTGCCCGTCTTCGAGTCGTACCAGGATGGAGCGGACACCTACGAGCTGGCTGGTCTGGCCCGCGGTGGACAGCAGCTGGCCAAGCTGAAGAAGAACTACCAGAGCGCCGTTAAGCTGCTCGTGGAGCTGGCCTCGCTGCAGACGTCGTTCGTGACCCTGGACGAGGTAATCAAAATCACCAATCGCCGTGTGAACGCCATCGAGCATGTCATTATCCCGAGAATCGACCGCACGCTGGCCTACATCATCTCCGAGCTGGACGAGCTGGAGCGTGAGGAGTTCTACCGGCTGAAGAAGATCCAGGACAAGAAGCGCGAGGCCAGGCAAAAGGCCGATGCCAAGAAGGCGGAGCTTCTCCAGCAAGGCATTGATGTGCGCGAGCAGGCCAACATCCTGGATGAGGGCGACGATGATGTTCTGTTCTAAGTATTATCTTGTCCGGTTTTTTGGATGTTTATTCCAGCCAGCAATATTATTGTTAAACTATTGTTCCGTATCTGTTTCCATATTCTAATTCGCAAAGGCAAGCCACAAATCTTATTCGTCGTAGCAAAATATGTGTGTAGTCTATTCCAATAAGCAGAAAAAGTATGTATTCCATTTTTGTAGTGTAGTGTAAGCTGCGCAAATCATGCATTAAAGTCTTGTTGTTTCATACAAAAGGGCATTCAGTGTATTTTCCTAAGTAAATGAAGGGAATTTTCATTGCAAAAGGGTCATCTGACTTGTTTTATACAATAGCAAAAGCAACAAAAACAATGACGCAGTCACATGACAGCGAACATATGTCTGATTGGAAACAGTGTTGGGAACTGGGTAAAGCCGTTGCCTCTTGCAGCCAATCAGCTGTTTGCGTGGCTATTTTGTATTTGCACGCTTTTTAGCCGAACTTTCCAATTTTTTTGTGAAAATGACCAACTCCGAGTTCCAGGCTGTGGTTTTGGCCGCCGGACGAGGCACCCGTCTGCCCGAAGTCTTGGGGGATGCCCCCAAGTGCCTGCTGCCGGTGGGCCCGTATCCGCTCCTGTGGTACCCCCTGAATCTGTTGCAACAACACAACTTTTCAGGTAATTCGGCGAGCAAGAGTCGTGTTCCGGATTTGTATTGTTTTTATTACCGCCCTTAGAGGTCATTGTGGTGGTCCTGGAGCAGGAGAAGCTAGAGATTCAGCTGGCCCTGGAGAATACCCCGCTCAAGCTGAAACTGGACTATGCCACAATACCCAGCGACAGTGACTTTGGGACAGCGGACAGTCTGCGCTACATATACGACAAGATCCAGTCCGACTTTCTGGTCCTCAGCTGTGACCTGGTCAGCAATGTGAGCCTCTATCCGCTGATCAACAAGTTCCGCGAGCACCATGCCGCCTTGGCTCTGCTCCTCTTCCCCAGCGGATTCGAGTCCGATGTGGTGATGCCGGGTCCGAAGAGCAAGCACAAGCCGGAGCGGGATGTAATTGGCATTCATGCGGCCACCCAAAGGTTGGCCTTTCTGTCCGCGGCCAGTGATTGCGAGGAGACCCTTAACATTCAGAAGCATCTGCTAAAGAACCGGGGCCGCTTGGATGTATATAGCCGCCTGCTGGATGCCCATGTGTATGTGCTGAAGAAGTGGGTCATCGACTACCTGCACAGGGTAAGGAGTATATACAATTTATAGCTCGAATCTTCTCTAAGATGAAGTCTTTGCAGAAGGAGAATATCTCCACTTTCAAGGGCGAGTTTCTGCCGCATTTAATCAAGAAGCAGCATGCCAAGAGACCCCTTAAGACAGTGCAGGATACCACCTCGGAGGTGGGAGTGGTGACCAAGAATGAGGACAATGTTTTACATGTGAGTTCCGTCAGATTGTAAAGTCAATTAAAAACAACTTTTTAAACATCAATAAATCCTTATTTCAGTACGTTCCCCACACCATTCTGGACCAGAAGATCACCCAAACGTCCCTGTTTAATCAATCTCTGTCCCAAACGCCCTACCATGGCGACGTGGTGCGCTGCTATGCCATCCAGGCGCCCAAGGAGGCCATTGGAGTGCGGGTCAATAACACCCTCAGTTTCCTGGCCATCAACCGAAAGTTGGCCAGCATTTGGAATGATCTTTGCGGTGAAACGCATCCACTGATCTCGCCCGGAGCCCTGGTCAAGTCCACCCAGACGAAGGAGATCATAGCGGCCGACAATGCCAAGCTGTCGGAGAAGACCTCACTGAACTTTAGTGTTTTTGGTCCCAACTGCATCATTAATCCGAAGAACATCGTCGCCAACTCCATAATCATGTCCAACGCCGTGGTGGAGGAGGGCTGCAACATCGACAACTGCATCATTGGCCACAGGGCGCAGGTGAAGAGCGGATCAGTGCTGAAAAACTGCATAATCGGACCCAACTATGTGGTGGAGGAGGGCACCCACAGCCAGGCAGTGCACCTGTCCAACGCGGACCAGTACATGGAGATAGACATACAGTGAGCGACTAACTTAATGTGGCTTCCTTTATTAACGAATTGAGTTAGAAGGCGGATTCTTCTAGCAGGACATTAAATATTACAAATAGGTACACAAAACTCGCGCATGGATTTTCGGGCCTGACCGAGACAGAGCTGGGAGAGAGCGAGAGCTTAAAGCTACATATACTTAGACGGAAGGGGGGAGGGAATGTACACGAGAGGTGGATCGGATCCGAGGGAACGACAAGACTGTTTTCTGCTCACACCGGACGTCGCAGTCCCCGCTCACTTCCGCCGCTCGTAGAGGTACTCGTCCTCGTAGTACCTCGGCGTTGTGGCAATGAACACCTGCGGCCGGCGCTGCTGCAACGAAATGTTTATCTCCTCGGGAGTGCGGAAGACCTGCTGGTGTGAGTGCTGCTGCTGCTGCGGCTGCAGATGCTGCAGCTGGGGGGCGGCGGTGAAGAAGCGATACGGCGCCGGCGTCACGGTCGGCGCCAGAGTCTGTGGCCTTTGCTGGTGCAGCTGCAACTGGGGCTGGTGCAGTTGATGCAACTGCAGCTGCGGCTGGACTGTGGTCGCTGGCAATGGCTTCCGGTAGGCCAGGGTAGTTGGCTGAGGTTGCGGCTGGTGTCGGATCTGGGTGACCACTTGTGGCTGAGGCTGTGCCTGTTGCTGGTGTTGAGGCTGAGGCTGCTGGTACTGCACCCTAACCTGCTGGGGCTGCTGCTGGTGCTGCTGCTGGGGCTGCTGATAGGTCACAGCCTGGCGATGTTGCTGAGGCTGAGGCTGATGATGGTGCTGCTGCTGCTGGTGCTGGATGCGTGGCCTTGGGGCGGGCAGCTCCTCCTCCTCCTCGTCGTCGTAGCGCTCGTGCTCGTAGTAGTTCTCCGGGAAGTAGCGCTCCGAGTAGCGCAGCGTCACATTGGGCTTGCTTTGGTGCTCCTGCAGGTTGATCGGCTTGTACAGGTAGTCGTTCACGATGTGGTACTTGGAGGACTGCTTGCAGATGTTGTCGTGCGAGGGCGGCATGCAGATCAGGTGGATCTGGTGGAAGGTGAAGCCTTCGGGGCAGATCCATGAATGCTTCTGGCTATCCTGGCAGTAGTGGAACACCTCGCAGCTCAGGGACTCGTCGGCATAGTACCTGGGATCATGCATTTAAGAACATGTTTTAGAAATTAAAATGTCAGACAATTAATGATTAGCACCCACCCGGAGTTCCTGTCCGTGCAGCTGAAGGAGGACTTGCTCAGCAGCGTGGAGAGACGGTCCGGCTCCTCGACCTCTTCTTCCTCCTCTTCGCTCTCCTCGCTCAGCGGCTTCTTCAGCTGTCCCTGGATCTTGAGGAAGTTGCTCTGCTGCTTGGCATTCCGATTGACATACACCTGACGCGGTGCCTCCTCCTGATCCTCCTCGCTGTACTCGTACAGCTGACGCTGCTGCTGCTGCGGCTGTTGACGGTAGGCCAGATGCGTCTGGGCCTGCGTCTCAAAGTCATCGAGCTCCTCCTCGCCCCCACTGGAGTTGACATCCAAGGAGCGCGCCTCAAATCCCTTGGGCTTGGCGGTGGTGGCCGTGGCCGAGGGTGCTCCGGTGGCCGCTCCCTCTACGCTGGGCCACAGGCCAGTGGCCACAGCCAGGACTAGGAGAACAACTGGCTGGATGCTGCAATGGAATGAACATGGCAATCAATTGATGAGTCAGGCCCTGCTTTATGATATGGGAAACTCTGTGGCAAGCACACAATCAAGCCAGCAAAAACGCGGGAAAATATTTCTGCGAACCTTTTCGCTTGCCGCGAAGATGCCGCCAAATTGCAGCCAAAGAAGGCAGCATCATCGGATCGTCATCGGCATCGGCATCGGCAGCCCAGCGACCAGTTATGCAAGAGACCAGACCAGACCAGGCCAGGCCAGAAAACTAGTTATAAGGCAACACGGACTGCAAGTCCCCCGAAGATAGAAACGGGCCAAGGAGAGCCGGGGGTGAAGATGAAGATGCAACTAAGGCCTGGGAAGGCTAGGAAAGTTGGGGAATCTCACTGATCATGGCATACGCTTAAAGAGATTTCTAATAATTGTCACATGAAACTGGAAATAGCACACCTCTTTGAGGGAAACTTTTAATCCCAAAATATTAATTGGATTTTAAACTAAAGGAAATATTAAATAAGGAAATAACTGAAAAACATTGATACTAATTAAAGGATTTGGGACAGGAAATAACTGCCAAAAACCTCTTTTTGCAGCCTGTTTTAAAATTTAACTAATTAAACTGGAAACTGCAATCCAAACAAGTCTTCAAATGCATGTACATTAGTTATTATCCCATACCTGTTGACCCTGTTACCATAGCCCATATACCCCTTCACCAAGATCGGTATGATGAAGATGCTCAGCTTGCGGTGGGTTCAATTTGAACGCCATTTACCCGCCGACGATACCCACTCCACTCCGCCACTCGACTTGGCTGAATGTCAACTGCTGTTCATACGCATGATACGAGTATTTGTGGTATTCCTGGCCAGTCCAATCCAGTCCAATTAGCCAACGTTACGTGCCTGCCTGCATCTAATTGGGGCCATAACGTCAAAGCCCGAGTAAGAGTCGCAAATAGTTGGGCAAGGTGAAATATATTTGCGGCAATAATGGCAGCATGGCAAAAGCAAAAGTCCGGCTGGACTTTTACTTTTCCCAGCGAGTGAGCGTGTGAGTGACTTTGAACCCAAATCTCCGACAAATTCTGCTAATGTCGGGGGCTGGCCAATAATAAATCTGGAGAGTTGTCTTATGCAAGTATCGGAATCTTCCAGCTGGCAATTTGTCAGCCTGTCGCTTGGCGGCAGCTGGAGTTGCCAGTTGCTGGCGGCGTTGCAAGTTGCACCTTTGAACTTTAGGATGCCTTAGGAACTGGCTGAGAGAGTGCCACTGTGCACGGTCTGCGCCTGTTGCATTGTCACTGTCAGCGAGCGAACCTTTTGCGCAACTCTCTCATGGGAATCCGGGGAGAATCCCTCACTCACTTGGTTCGCGAAGCATGCAAATAGCCAAGCGCGCACACACATTCCTCCCGGGACTGGAGCCTGGAGTGCTCCACTTGCTCCATTTGCCCCACCAAGCACCACACTCAAGCACCACTTTCGTCGCTGCAATAGCCATGCTGTCTGCCATAAATGGAGAATTGGTTGCATGTCTCGGGATCTGTCTCTCTGGCTTTGGTCCAGATGCAGACGTTATCGCACAGCAGTTACATCACATGGAGGCAGTCAGCAGCAGCGGAGCAGGCACATAGCCGATGCGTTGATGTTGATGCTTTTCGTCGGCCTCAAACCCCTTAGACTCAGCACACCGCTCGCTCACCCACTTCTGGAAACCACAAGACAGGCCCGGCCAGACCAGGCCGTTGGTTTCGTTATACATTCAAGTGGAGTCGTCGTCGTTGTCGGTTTGTGTGCCACCGGGTTTTCTTGCGTATGGAACTCGGACTATATTTGCTTTTGATTTCCTTAAATGTTGGGTGTGCGTCATGTTAGGCGGGCATTTTTGGGGTGACATAAGCCTGGCCAGTCTTAGATTACGACACTATAGCCAGCTGGATGTGTGATGATAAGTGACTGCTCATAGTTTTCCTGGCATTTGTGAATTGGTTGAATAACACCCTACACTATAAGCTGGCAAAGAATTAAGAGCCAACTCCACTTAGCGTGCTGGCTGCCCCGCTGCTTACCATCCATCCATTTCAATTTCCATTATCCATTATCCATTTTGCATTTTACATTTTCCATTTTCCATTTACATTCCCATTTCCACCTTTCGGGTCTTTAGCATGTAATTTGTTTGGCTTTGCTTTGCGGCAAGTTTGTTGCCCAAGTCTTTTGTTTTCACTCGCTGCTAGTTATTTTATTCGAGTGCTTAATTAAACACAGGCTCGTTAACACAACTCCCGATGCCATTAAACTGTGTGAAAACATGAAAGCCCAAAAATAAATTACATTGCTCTGCTTTAATTTCATTTTTTTCACTTTTCTTATGCTTTTTGTTGGGTTTTTTTTGGTTTTTTTTCGTAGCAAATTAAACCCTGTTAATGTGCGTGCCGTTAGTGCTGAAAATTCACGTTTGCCTGATTTCGGGCATCTGGATAATGTGCCCCTGCAAATTGCTTGGCATTGGAATTTATGTTTTCGTTTATATGCTGCCTTAATTTTCACAAATCTGTGACCTTGGTGGGTGTGTGTTTTTTGGCTCGATGACGGGCGAAATCCCACAAGGCGGGCCAAACAAAAAGTGAAAGAAATCAATTCGATGGCAATTTATTAATTACTCTCAAACACACCCCACGAAAACCAAAAAAATCAATACCAAAAATCGAAAGCCATTACACCTCGGTGGGCGGAGAGGGCGGTGGTATGGGCGTGGCTGATGGCCAATGGCCAATGGCCGGGCACGCTTGGGCAATTGCGCATTTCTGTGCGTCGCCGTAATTCCACACGATGAAATATTGCGTATACGCAGCATGCGTCGCAGTGCGTGCATTTGATACAATTGCCGCTCATATTTGCAGTCACTTATGTAATAGCGGGGCAGCAGCTCTCCATTGCTCATGAGTAATCCACACGACTCTTTAAACTTTTTAGAAAGGACCACTAACACTCGTGTGATGCAATCTGTCACGGAGATTGGATCTCTCACCGTGTCCAGCAGGCGTGACCACTCGGGGAGTCCTAATCGATTGATCTAGTCTTGGGCATTTGATGGAAAACACAAATAAATTATAGGCCGTTATAACATTTGACCACCTGGATTGGTTATCCATTGAAACTATAAGCTTTAATGTTTGTTTACACAGGAAAAAATTTAATATGGGCTAAGGATAAGGTTATTAAAATTGCTATGATTTTAAGGATTTTTAAGTAAGGAAAAAATAAATAAATTATAGGGGTTAATATTGACCATCTGGATTGCTTATCCATGGATCTAGTCTGGGAAATTATAAGCTTTAATATTTGTTAATCTACACAGGAAGAAATTAAATACAGTCCAAGGATAAGGTTTTAGGGTTTTTCTTGCCTTTGTTGTATTTTTTCTTTAGAAATACCTCTCTGCTTGCTTAGATCAAATTTATTTATATAAATTGCATTATTCAACTTAATTCTGTAGCCAAAGTTTGCTTGATTTGTGACCTTTAGTTGCTAGAAAGAGCAGACTCAAGGTCTAGTTTCTGATTGATTTACCAAATCAAATCAAAACTCAAGGCTTGCCCACGACAAGAAGTTTAGATTTAAAGCAACTTTTACTCAAAGTTTTAAAAATTATTCTTTTCATAAAATTTCCACTATCTAAAAACCCCTCCTATTCCTTAATATTACCCATATATACGCTCATTTACCTTTGTGTTTTAACAATCTTTACGACTCATAAATACAAGTACAAGTAAGACAAGTAATCCCCTTGGGTTTTTAAGGCAGCTGTCGGCAAACAAAAGCGAAAACTCCCACGCCAAAGACACAGACACACAACCGCACACAGCGAAGCAGTACAACCGAAAGATATGGTAGAAGGAAAAGTTGGACCGACTTCGGTTTGGATTTCTGTCTCTGTTACGTATGTTGGATTTTGAAATCGCTCGGCCCAATAGAATATTTCGTGGTTGCCAAGCAAAAGCCCCGGGAAATTGGGGCGAGAGAACCCCCGAGACAGTCGACAGAGACAATAACGAAAATGTTAATTTCGGTTGCAGCACGAATCGTTAACCGCGGGGCGCCAGGCCAAGTCCAGGTTCAGATCCAGGTTCGGACCATGATTCATAGTCTCTGTGTGTGTTTTTTGGGGATAGAACTTACTGCATTTTGTATGTAATATTCCGTAATAATCCCAAAGGTCTTGGCTGCGGATCACACACTTTACACTGATCACTTGACTCGTCGAGTGTTTCTATTTATTAACTGTATAGATTCTGTATTTATCACTCTTGGTTGCTTTGCACTGGGCAGCTCGTCTTCTGGCTGCTTCTGCTGCTTCTGCTGCTGTTGCTGCTGCTAACGGTTCACTCGTCTCTGGCTCGAACAACAAAATGAATGACTTTCTTTGGCTTGTTTATGTTTTATACCAAAAAGTCCACACACAATTGAAGCCGCCCATTGAGAGTCGCCAGTTGCCAGTCGCCGTGGAGAGGAGAACGGCCACTTCTCTCTGTTTCTCGTGGGTTTCTCTTCTCTGTTAGAGGCAACTCTCTGGCTCCCTGTCTCTCTAGTTGTATTTCTCGGTGTCTCTGTCGCAGTGCCACTCAAAAGTATCTGCAAGTTGAGTGGAGTTTTCCTCATTGCCCGCCAAGTTCGTTCCTTAAGTCTTTTGATTTTACACTAGAAGAAAATAAAAGTGAAAAGAATGGAAAGGCTTGGGAAATGTTGAAGGATTTCGCTTAATATTATTTTTTTGGAAACTTAATGTTTTTTTTTTAAGTGTGAAGTGTGAAGAATAGCTATATTTATATAAATTAAATTACCATTTTAATAAATAAATAAAAGGTTTAATTAAACCGAGTATTTAATATAAATTTTAGCTGTGGTATTATTTAAACCATTTAATAAACACCTATTTTTATTTTTTATTTATGGGGAATGAAGAATATAAAATAATAATTCTTTAAAATTAGCTTTGAGCTATTTCAAGCTTTTTGTGCATTCTTTTTTATTAAATATAATTTAAAATTATTTAAAACATACAAAGAATCATATATAATCATCACTAAATTGTTAATAGTTATTTTTCCTAAATAAAAATAAATAAATTGTGTAAATATATCGAATATTTATTTTAATATTTATTTCTTTACACTTAGTTTAATACCTTGTGGTGTGATATTAAAAAATATCTATTCAAAATTTAATCCAAATCGAATTCGGGAACCCTTGTAATATCTCCTTTACAAAATTAATCTATATAAATATTATTTCAATTAACAAATCATAAATATGATCTGGCATTTTTTCGTGTGTCCCACTAGCAGGGATTTTGTTTTTTTAATCTTTTGGGCCATTAGTCATAATCCAATTGATATTAGTCATGCGGCTAGATATAGGGAGATATATGGCGATATATGCAACTGAAATGGTGGCGTTTCGAAAAGGCCGGCCACACATTTGCATCCATCAGATACACTTATTGTAAGTGGCCGTCGAACGGCCAGATAGAAGCGGCTCAGCTCAGATATAGTGTAATTAACATTTTCGCCGTTGATTTTCTCAGCCTTCGCTGCGCATTTTGCATGTTTGCTATTTTCAATACAACAACAATTGCAGCAGCGGCAGCAGCAGCAGATAAAAAAGAAATAAAAATCATTTGCGCCGGTTTCTTCAACGAGGCTGCGATGCCGATGCTGATGCCGATGCTGATGCTCCCACAACGAACTTCAGACCGCAGAAACCTGTGCGGCAACTCATCCGCCGAATGAAATGCTAAAAGCTACTCACCGACACACACTCACATGGCTGCATTTGTTTAGCTAATATGAATTAATTTACAATACTGCAGACGCCTCCGAGCGAGGGGCCACCACCAACGCCTCCAACTCGTTGGCGTCTGTTGAACTTTTGCGTTTCTGTGCCGCATGTATCTTGTACTTGTATCTGTAACCGCCGAATCGGCTGCATCTCAATCCGTTATCTGCATCTCCTTTTCGGCGGCGGGCAGCATTGAAGCATTCAATGTCTGGACACTGACCGCATGTATCTATATACCCAGAGATATCCACCAGCTGTATATATAAACGATTTGGCAATGCATGCAAAGAAGCGTAACGCAAACGCAAAGAAAGTGCAGCGGCTCTTGTTATGATTGTCTGAAAAGTGTTTGAAGCCTGCAGAGCGACCGGGTGATATAACAAGTTCACATAATTTGCTGGCTTTTCTTTTTCGGTTTTTGTTTTATTTTTTTCACTGTCTATCCACATGCTAGTATATCCATAAAGTCGGCAAACAAAACCACTGACAGGCGGTGACCAAATCGCAAAACAGCCTCACGACTCGAGGGATAATTGCTGACGGCAGCTAATCAAAATTATTCCCAGGCGGGTGCCTCAATTACCAGGCATAATTAATAAATGTTTTGCCGGATTAGTCAGAGCCAAGGGAAAATCCAATGCACACAGAGAAAAATATGGTAATTTGAAGAGGAAAGTTGTAGGGGAAGTAACTTGCTGTATTTTTAAGCAAGGGAAAAAGGTAATTGTGCCTAATAAAAAGCCTACCTGGGGTTATAGCATAAAAAAAATATAAAAAAAAAAGTGAATTTATTTCTTCTAACCAATTCTTGCCCAAGAAACTTAACAAAATAGTAGACTATAGTCTAAGACATGTCATTCCCATTTTTTTGAATTTTATTCCTTAACCCCTTTCTGAGTTCCCTAATTTTGTTGCAGGAAAACTATTTGGTAAACAAAAAAACTACAAAACTACACCCAATTGCACCTGCATTGGCAAATGTCGCTGACTCTCTGCCAGCAGCGATTGTCCCCTAATAACACAGGTAA
This sequence comes from Drosophila ogumai, assembly GCA_018904815.1. Lineage (NCBI taxonomy): Eukaryota > Metazoa > Arthropoda > Insecta > Diptera > Drosophilidae > Drosophila > Drosophila ogumai. The sequence continues at coordinate 52,921 of JAEIIJ010000930.1, forward strand.
AATTCATTACACGAACTAACTGGCTAACTGCTGGCCAACTGCTTGCTGGCCATTATGCAAAGTCCAAGTCCAAGCCAGAGCCATTCCGCGGCGGCACGTTTCGAGGAAGTTGATTGTCACAAAGCCACTCATAATCATAACTGTGTTTGCTGCTGGCCCATCAACAGGTAACCAACGACTACAATGGCAGCAAACCAACGACAACCCGCCACGACGGTCAGGTTCAATGGGGGAAATTATGGACATTGGCAGCCGCAAAGAGACTGTAAAAAAAGCAAAACGAAAATATTGTAAAACTTGAATCAAACTTGGGCAAGACAGTTGGCCAGTGATTATTACTAAAACACCTTTGTCAGATTTTGTTTCTTCACCAACAACAAGTTGAAATCAAAATCAAAAATATTTTAAAGCCTCTTAAGGCTTCTTTTTTGCTTTGAATTCCTTCTGTAAGTTTTTGGAAATATATTTTTCAGTGCATACCGTTTACTGCTGCAATTGAGAATTGGCCAGTTGAATAATTTTCCAGCGGACTTTGGCTTCACAAAAAAGAAATCAAAACATAAATATAAAAACAAAAGAAAAGGCAGCAACAATCAAGAGATATTTCGCATGTGTCCATGCTCCAGTGTTTTGTGTTTTGTTTATTAACTAATTAGCCCTAATGCTTAATGCTCCACATATTTTCCATCTCTGATGGGAGGAGTGCGTAAGCCTCTCAGTCTCTCAGTCGGCTATGATGACATGGCGCTCCCATTTGGTTTTCCCGCCTGCCAATCTTGCGGATCCATCTGGGATTTCTCAAGAAGTGAGGCTGTATCTGAGCAAAAGCGAAAGTATAGCCTGGATCCATTAGCGTTCTAATAGACACGTCACTTCTGAAGTTCAAGGCCGCGCTCGAAGAGTGGCGAATTGAAATTAATTACAGCGAACGCGCCTTCGGTTCTCGGGGCGTCGTTTCCAGTCTGTTTCATTAATGACTTGAGGCTGGGATCTGTTTTAGATTAGCAATTCGTTTAATTCACACACGAAAAGATTGAGTAATTTGGCTCGCACTTTTTAGAGGGGTTTCTTGGGGTTTTGTTATAGGGTAAATAAAGTTTATAACTTAATAATATAATTAAATAAGCATTTGTTTGCATTTCAAGCTTAAAATAATATAGGGGTTTCTGAAAATGAGTAGGATTTTATTTGTTATGCTTTTTATCACATTTTATACTGTAATTTTCTTTGGAAATAAAATAACTCTCTTTCTCAAGGCTGAAAAATGTATGTATTTTTCAATAATATAATTGAATAAGTATTAGTTTAAGCTTATAATATTATAGGAGTTCCTTTAAGTGAGTAGTATTTTTATTTGTTTTTCTTTTTATAACATTTTATTGTGTTTTTCCCTTTTGTTAAGAAAATAAGTTTTTTTATTAGAAAAAAAGTATTTATTTTTAAATTAATATATTTAAATAAGTATTTGTTTTTTTTTTTGCATTAAAGGTTTATAATAAAATATGGGTTTCTGGAAATGAGTTGAATTTTTATTTGTATTAGTTTTGATAACAATTTATGCTAAAAATTTCTTTGGAAATTAAAATCTGAATAATTTATTTATTTTCATAATCTCGCTCTTATTTACTCAATATTAAAATTAATAATTCAATTTTACCAATTAAATTTATAAACAAATATCAATTAATTTAAAATTTATTTCCATCTTATAATAATTATATTTTTTATTAACCAAATAACCTTACCTAGAGCAGACCAACTTCGGTTTCATTTTCCCCTATTCCCCTTTGGGATTTCTGGAAGTTAATTAGCTCACATTAGCTCCGTGTGCTTAAAGTTATTTAATAGATGATTAAAGACCCAAAATTACTGACATCACCTGGCTGGCCGCCAGCATCAACCGGCAGGCAGAAATCGGACGCACACCCACAATTAGCGGGCAGTCGACTCGAAAACCGTTGGGATTAATTCATCGCACATTCACATCGTCATAAAAATTATAACCATCGTTTACGCCGAGTCAACAATGGGCAGGTATTAGACCATAAAGCCCAGCTCCAGAGCAACAAAGCCGGAACTTGTCCGCCAGATGATTTGTAAGTTTGGGCCATACTTTTGGATTGTTTTTTCGTCGACTATCAAGATCGGATTGGATCGGATCAGATCGTTGGGAGTTACGTGTTTGCTGCATTTTGGTCTCTCCGGCACGGAAGTGACTGTGAACTTGACATTGAGGGGGCGTGCCCCCCTTGAGAGTCAAAGAAATGCAAATTTTGGTTGGACAGTTCTCACATTAAAAAAAAGTGAGAGATTGGCAGCGGAAGGAAGTAGAAATCAGCAAAATGAGGTAGTTACTAAACTAGTTGAGAATTGGTTAATTTTTTAATGAAGTTTGGTAACGAAAAATATTTTTATTTATATGTATTTTGGGAGTTAAGGAAGTTAAGATAATATTTTACTTTTATTTAAACTAGGAAAGAGTCTGGGTCAACCCTTTATTCATAGCTTTTGGGTCTTAAAACATTTTAAAAATTTAATAAATTAGTTAATAGTCAGGACACATTTTCTATTGTGCAAGGTTTATATTTGTTTTAGAAAACTAAATCTAGAATCTGCCTTAAATTGGTCAAATATATTAAAACCAATAGTTTATAGCATCAGTTAAGCCATAAAGTACAAGTAAGAGTCTGCAAGAAATTAAAAAAAATTATTAAAAATATCAAAATGGCCATAATTATTTTATTATTTGGTTTTATTATAAGGGCTTTTATTATTAGTGTCACTATGTAATTATTGGACTATTGACTTGATTTTCCAAGGTCAAATTAAAGTTAGTAAAATTAAATCTTTATAAAATGAATAAGCATCCTCTTATAACTTAGTTAAACTTCACTGAATTTCCAGAATAAATATGCATCCACCTAACTGACCAATGGAAAAAATATAAAATCTCTATTAAAATTAGCTTTTAGTAAGTTTCATTAAATATTTATTATTGATTTTCCAAGGGCAAGTAATCGTTTTTAAAGTTAAATCTTTATAAAATCAGTAAGATTCCCCTTATTACACAATTTAATACCATAAATATCCCGTATTAAATGTACATCCACCTACCTGAACATTAAAATATATATTAAATCTCCACACTAATAACATAACAAGTAACGTTAAGTTTCAAGTTATAAAAATCCATTAAAATTATTAGGCACTCGTTAGGAGTGAAGTGATTTAAAGGTAACCCCATGGTGGCTCATTGGAATTTAAAGCAATAAATAATAACATCAGATCCGAAATGATCTTGTTCGGTTGTTCATGTGGTCCCTGGCCAAGTGTGTGCGTAATTCAATTGAAATCAATTGCAATGCCTCCGCTTACAAATTACCAATCCAAGCCAACCTCAGACATCAAGTGGCAACAAAGAAAATGGTAAAAAAAAAAACCCAAACCAAGCAAGCCAAATCCGCTTTTGTTCAATTGTTGCGCACTTGAAGCATGAAGCGTGCCCCCAGCTCGCACCTGACGGAATGGAATTGCTGGACGGATGAACTCCTCCGCCACGGAGCTGCCAATTGGGCATGGCTGGGTGCATTAGCGGAGCCCACAAAAGAAATGCTGACTCGGACTTGGACTTGCTCTTGCTCCGGCCCTGCAGATGGGGTTGGAGATGGGGGGCTAACACCCCACAATTCAGGCTGATTCGGGGCTAGCGGGCTCATTAATTTCAGTTCAAGGCATCTCGACTCTTATTTTAATCTTTACGCAAACTCGCTCGTTCCGTTGCCGATTTGTAACAATAAAAGTTGTGGAGTGGAGATGCGAGACGACAGCTAAAAAAAACTAAAACTAAATTCGCAATTTTTGTTACAATTTTCATTGTGTGTTTTGTTGGGTGCAGTTGAGGTCCGAAGGCAAGATCTCTACCCTCCGCGGACACTCCCAGGCCAACTATTAATTATCACAATTCAGCAACAGAGTCTGTTTGTTTTTTTGGCTTCGACCGCCCTATAATTACCCGAGCGGTTCGCTTTAATTGCCACAGATTTATTAAATGGGTCAGTCGCAGTTGGTATTTCGTTGTTTTTCTTGATTTTTTCGGGTCTCGTTGGTGCTGTGAACTTGAAAATTGAAATTGTTGTGCCGGTGGTGACCATTTGGGAGTACAATGCAAGGGTATGCCGAGATCATGACTGTGTACTTAACTGGGCGAGTTTGGTGTGTTTTTTTTTTAATTAAAGTGGGAGAGTTTCTTTCCGTTTTGATACAATACAAGTGGGAGAGTTCTGAACAACACGAGCCTATTTAACCTCTCTTGTTATCTGTATTTCTTTGATTATACACTCTTATACTCTGGCTCAAGGTCACATTATCAGGGGAAAGCTAAAATTCACAACATAAAAAGCAAGAATTTCCGTTTTATTGGGTGATTTACCCCCTAATCTGTAGACTTCTTTTATGTGAATCATATGTATTTTTGCCCCCTTAAAATCGTGTTTGTTGATCATTTTATTACTTAATTTACAACTATTTAAGCTTCACCAAATCCTAAGTTAATAAGCTTTATTAATGAAAATTTAGAAG